>PVIA01000910.1:0-285000 GCA_004024845.1 Tonatia bakeri
CTTCATTTTTCCATCTAATTTGCAAATAAAGTCAACCAATTCTGTGAGCATCCTGATCACCAGTGCTTTGAACTGTGCATCTGATAGGTTGGCTATCTCTTTGTCACTTAGTTGTATTTGCTCTGGAGCTTTAATCTGTTCTTTCATTTGGACCATTTTTTTTGTCTTGATATACCTGTTATGTATGAGGGACGGAGCCTTAGATGTTCCCAGGGTGGGGCAACCCATGTCACTAGGTGGTGATGCTGTATGTGGGGGTGGGGTCTAAGGGGGAACAACGGCACTTCCTCCACCCTCTGTTGGATTTCAGTCCCTTCTGCTGCTTCCCCCAAGTAAACTGGGTCTTTCTGGTGCTGATTTTCGTGTGGGTGGGCTTGTGTATGATCTAGGACCCTGTGGGTCTCTCCAACGAACTCTCCTGTGAGGCTGGGAGTCTCTCCTGGCATCTCAACCCCCACAGGTGTTTTCAATTGGTGTTTTGAGGCTTTATTTCCCTGTGCTGAGACCCTGGGTTGTGTGGTCTGTCCCGCTCCCCAGTTCTGCCTGGTTTATCAGCAGGCAAATGTGGGACTACAATGTCAGCCATTCACCTTGCCATCTTGTGCACCCAGAGTTTGTCAGCTGGTGCCTTGAGTGCCCGGTGCCACCGCTTTTTTTGGCCAAGACCCCTCTCCGCCTGGAGGCCTGACTACACCCCTCCTACTGGTCTGGATGAATGTGTCTATTTTAACTCCTTGGTTGTCAGACTTCCATACAGTTCAATTTTCTGTCAGTTCTGGTTGTTGTTTTGTTTCAAAATTGTTGTTGTCCTTATTTTGGTTGTGCGAGGAGGCACAGTGTGTCTACCTACACCTCCATCTTGGCCAGAAGTCTATACCTATGATATTTAAAAGTCAAAATCCAACAATATTGGAATGATCCCAGGGAAAGAAACTGTAAAGGTGAATTCAGTTCAAGATAACAAAAAATTATATTCAGGTTACATAATCATGATTCCAATAAACAAAAAGGAAAATGCATCCATATGCATAGCTTCTCACTTAGGAAATGTACTGAAATCTATTTTACAGGTAAACAAGAGTTTTAATTGCTGTTTTAAGTGTCATGGGACTACTGTATACCAAATAATTTGATAAGGAGTACCTAGTATCACTCCACTGTTTCTAATGACCAAGGGGAGGTTCAATAATCTATGGTTAAATGACTGGGCACCTCACACAGGGTAATAGACAGTATAAAGTAAAATCCTTCAACCAATTCCAGAACACTTACTGTACTCCAGCAAAGCCATCTCAGGCTTTCAGATAAACACTGCAACTATCTTGGGGGAAAACTAAGCCATGTCTAAGGAGTTGCCAACAAGGGCAATCTCAGAGTAACAAGACAAACAACAGGAACTTACCCAATTTTTAAAGTTGAGCTGTAATAGCTTAAAACAAACATACACACAGTGTCTAAGTCACAGTTTTTCCTACGACCTGCAAGCTTCCCAAATACATCAGAATATGAGCAGGAGATATGACTTATTTATCTAAATTATCTGATAAACTGGCATTCCTTGAAATAAATCCAATAATTTTATCATGTTCCATATTCATTTGGAAATTAAATACATTTCTTTAAGGTAGTGATTTTCAACCAATGTGCCACAAAAGGCATACTGGTGTGCCAAAGAATTTTTAAAACATGCCAATACCCGACTGTTTAGTCAGGTACACTGACCTCTTCTCCCTTAGACTGTCAAATAAAAAAATGACAACTGCTATGGCCACCTGGCTTAGTTGGTTGGAGAGTCGTCCCATATACCTAAAGATTGCGGGTTTGATCCCTGGTCAGGGCACATATCTAGGTTGCAGGTTTGATCCCCAGTCAAGGTGCATACAAGAGGCAACTAGTCAATGTTTATTTCTAACATCAACGTTAATGTTTCTCTCTCTCCATTTCTTTCTCTCTAAAATCAATAAACATATCCTCAGGTGAGGATTTAAAAACATTTTTTTAATGACAACAGTCAACACAATAGTCATCCGGTATGAATGAATCAAAACTACCTATTTTTTGGTTAAACTGGCAAAAAACAGATTTTTTTTGTGTGCCATAGGATTTTAGTTATTAGTTTACTTGTGCCATGAGATGAAAAAGGTTGAAAATCACTAAATTAAGGGATTAGTGCCAAGTTTTAATTTTAATAAGGAAGAGAAACAAATTCAACCAACCAAATACTCATGAAAAAATAATATGGGAGCTTACCTTTCCACAACCAAACTGATTGTTTGTGTGAGATCTGGGTTTGTCACCTGGAGACGTTTCCACAAAGACCACACAAATTCTTTATCAGCCTTAAAGAAATAAAAGACATTCTAAATGCACTTGCTTTGTAGCTATAACAGAGAAGACAATATATGACATTAAATTAAAAACAAAAAAATTACATGATTTTTAGTACTATAACTATAAAATAGATTCTTTATAGCAAGAAAGCTTTATTTTAAAAAGTTCTTATACTGGTAATTAACATTCACTTTTACTATTTCTACCTTTCGAATTTTAGGGTATAAACATTGAAATGCTGAATATCAAGGTAAATTCACTCTACACGGAAACTGTCCTCTAGCTATTGCTCTATTTTCATCTCCCTTTCCAGCAACATTCCTTGAAAGAACTGCTTATAATCACTGTTTCCACTTCTTTCTCTCTCATTCACTCTACAATCTCCTCCAGTCAGATTTCCCTCCCCATTATTATGCTAAATCCATTTTTCAAGGTCCTCTATAAAGACAAATCCAAATGGACAATGAACAGTTTCAGTTCATAAAGCCTAGGCCACTTATCAACACTAGTTGACTGTTAAGAATCACTTTTGGGGAGATTTTTGTTTTTTGCTTTGTTTTGTTTTGTTTTGTTTTGTTTTGTTTTTTTAACAGTGACTATTTAGAGATTCTGATTTAATTGGTCTCAGGTAAGGTTGAAGTACTTTTTAAAAAGCTTTTCAGATGCCCTGATTGGTGTGGCTCAGATTAAGCACTGGCCTACAAAGATGAAAATCAAAGGTCGAAGGTCATTGGTTCACTACTGGTCAGAGAACCTGCCTGGGTTTCGATCCAGGTCCCCAGTTGGGGGCCTGCAGGAGGCAATCCACTGATCTATCTTTTGCACATCACCATTTCTCTCGTCTCTGCCTGCCTCCCTTCTCTCTCTAAAACTAAATACGGTAAATAAAATCTCAAAAAAAAAAAAAAAGCACCTGAAGTAATTCTATGCACTCAGCATTGAGAACCAATGCCCTAGGTGACCTCATTTAATCCCATGGTTTCATATTTTACATATTGACTCTATAACTGATGGCTCTCCCATCTTCCTCTAGCTGTCTCCTCCAGCCCTAGGCACAGATTGGAATCTCCAAATGCCTACTCAATTAATTCCACTTGAATACCTAAGAGGTTTCTCAAATTTAATTTATCCAAAAATGAAATGTTTGATTTCCTACGCTTTCAAAAACCTGCACCTCTGTGTCTCAGAATATGACACCACCTACTCATCTGTTCAAAGGCCTAAAATCTAGGAGTCAATATGGGTTGCTCTCTTTTCCTCACATTTCACATCCAGACCATCAGTAAATCCTACAACCTTACCTACAAAATGTATCCCAATTCTAACCACTTCTCAACTCCTCCATCACATGACCTTCACCCAGATCAAATCCATCTCTTGTCCAGTTCCCCACAATGGTACCCTAGCCTCTTTACAACTCAAAATCCTCCAATGGGTTCCTGTCAATTAGGAAAAGAATCCAAACTCTTTACCAAGACTATAAGACCCTGCAATACCTGACCCCATACATACCTGTCTGACCTCATCTAACACTCTCCACCTTATTTACAATGACTTTCTTGCTCTACCTGTACCAAGGCCTTTGTACATGTACCATCCACCAGATCTGCATGTAGATTATTCTCCATTATATTTATAGCTACCAAAACACATGTATGTCTCTGGTAACCCTTTGCCCTGTTTAATTTTTTTTCATATCACATTTAAAAATACTGTATTTGTTTGTTTGTATTTACTTGTCTTTATCTTTATTTGTAAATCTCTCCATCATCCATTCTCCCCCTAGTTAGTAACAGAAAATATTTTGGCTCTTTTCTGCCCAATCAAAGGACTTCTCTCTCTTGCCTGTGGGCTATGTAACTATGTTCTGCCAATAAAATATAAGAAGTACTGTTAGAAATCTTAAAATTAGATTTATATCTACCAATTCTGTTATATTTTTCCCAGTATGTTGTTGTTTTAGCTTTATGATGAATTATTTGAGAAGAAAAGATAGTTATAAACTTCATATATTCAAATTTATCCATCTTTTCTACTCTAGCTTGTGAATTTTATGTACCAATTAGAGGGCCCTCTCTACTCCAATATTAGAAATATATTTACCTATACTTACTTCTAAAATTTTGTTTTCATTTTTTAATGCTCAAATCTTTGCTCTATTTTGTTATATGCTTTTGATAGCATGAGTACTGGCGAGTACTATCTAACAATTCTTACCCATCATGCTTTACTTTATCCTTTTAAAGGTAAGAATTCAACACTTGGGTTAAAGACAGGGGTAGGCAAAAGTAGGTTTAGAATTGTGAGTGCAAGAAACAGTTTATTCTTGTATTGTTTATTAATTATTGTATTATCTTCCATACAAACTGTAAACCTACTTTTGCCCACCCCGTATATACACATTCATAACTTGCTTGAAAGGGAAAAAGTATGCTACTACAACTTTATGTGCTCTAATCTATTTTTGAAAAAACAAATCTCTTGAAATCAGCATTATCTATAAATTTATCTTATAGCTAGCTTCCAAATAAAATAGCAAAGACTGACATGTATTTTCATCTCAACTTTTCTACCTAAAATACCAAGCAAAAAAGATTAAATAAAAATGTAAAAAAACAGTTTTCAACATTTATAAAATGGAGTTACTTCAGCTTCAATAAGTATGACTTACTAATAAAGGGTTTAAACTCTAGCAGTGAAAATTACAATAAATCAATAAATAACTGATGAAAAAAAACCTTGCACCTTAATTTACCCTTTTTTCTCTTTTTCTTTTTACTGTTGTTATGGTTATTTCACATCTCCTTTTCAATTCCCAACAAAAAGAAATAATAAATTCTCCTTAAGCCGTTTTTATTATAGAGACCAGAGAAAAAAAGCCTCCTCCAGAAGAGTCCTCCAAAACACTTTATTATTTATAATTTACGCCCAAGTCATTTCAGGAAAACCTTGCTAATTTCCAAATTTCTTTAAAGTTTCATTATTAATTTCTTTCTTTCATTTATGGTCAACAACAGTATTCATATTTTCTTTGTCACCTAAATATACTCAAATGTATACATGATATCCAATTTAGAAAAAAAAGTTCTATTGTGAACAATAAAATGCTATGAATGGATTGCTGGACTGGTATATGTATTAGTTTTTGTGAGTTTCTTAGGTATTTAAATGCTATGTCATCTTCAATGTGGACTATACCTCTCAGGACTAAAGAGACCTCCTTTCATACACAAAGAGAAGTAAAGACCCCAGCAAACACAAAACTAGTTTCAAAACTATTCCAGACATTAAAACAAGAAAACTAACCATTGCCAATAACATCGTCCTTATTATTTTCCCTTCCTTTGAACATTATGTTCTTTTTAAAAAATTAAACATAAAAACCTTTAAAAATTACTCATAAAATCTCTTTATTATTACTACAAAACTTCTACACAGTATCAAATAATTTAAAATTTAAATTAAAAAATCCTACTCTTTCTCACAAGGTTTATTAAACTCAGCCTATGAATAAGTTGACTAATGCTAGGGAATTTGGGCCTAAATTATTTTAGTAGTGGATTAGTTTTGACTTTTACTTATCAGCCAGCATGGGAATAAATATCCCCTTCACAGACATCCAAAACTGTCTTTTTCACTGAATATCTACTCTCCCAGCACCTAAGTTAGTGTCTGGCAACATAATAGGCCCCCAACTGAGTTTACTGGAGGAATAAATTCAACAAATATAAGAAATCTATTTCCTATATTTAAATAATTTGCCTATCAGAATTCAGGAAGGACAATAAAAGTTTAATTATAAAGTATAGCACAAAGTAGCCACTCAAATTATTACTATAAAGAATATACTTGCACAAAAATATTCATCTACTAGAATACAGACCCTAACAATGAAAAAGATTCTAATTATACAACGTGTTTTCAATTTCTTTTCTTTGTGAATGACTAAACAAGTTTACAACACAGATAAATATCTTACAAAAAATATAACTGCATGAGTTCTCTCATCAGATACTCTTAATTCCAACATCACGTGCTGCTATGAAAGTTTAAAGTTGGAATAATGAATACATATTTCATTTAAATGCCCCAAGTAATTTTTTACCTGAAACTGGTTCATAGCTTTAATAAATATTTTTGATTGCTACTAAAAAGGGAAATAAGCTTTGAGATATATATACACATATGCGGAGATATATATTTATATATACATATATATTATATAATTTTTCTCATCTGATACTCTATAAGGGGTGATAAATGTGTACATACACATACCCACATCATCCTTTATCACAAATAGAACACATTTTTGTTATCCTCATCTAAGGACTATTTTTTCATTGCGTTTAGAGAGAGAGGCAGGGAGAGAAGCATCCATACAAGGGAGAAGCATCAATTGGTTTTTCTGGGACCAGGGATCAAACTCACAACCAACGTATGTGCTCTGACTAGAAATTGAACCCACCAACTTTAGTTACGGAACAAAGCTCCAACTCACTGAGCCACACTGGCCAGGGTAATAGAACACAATCTTGAAATATACAATCGAAATTAAGAGTATGGTGAAGTTAGTTTCTAAATCAATGAGTAACACATAAATGTCATGGACTTAAATCTACCCTTTGAAGCATCACTGAACATTTCTTAGGAAAAAAACTACATTTGGAAGCTAACATCCTATCTTCAGTAAGTCCACCACAGACAGCCTTTCTACCACATTGTAATTAATCATGTTTTCTTCAACTAAGCATTATATGTATGGTGCTTGCTAATCTGGGGCCATATGAAAAAAAAGTTTTAATTAAATATACAATCACATAGAATAGGATAAGATTCTCATATTCAGAGAAACACTTGGAACTGAGATTCTTTTCTTTTACATGCTTATTCTGAGTCATCCCATGGAGAGGACTGGTATAAGGACTCACTCAAATTTTCTATTTCTCCAAGTACATATAATTAAATTCCTGTAAGTTAAATGTGGAAAAAAACAACTAACCTAAATGAATCTTTAATTATAACCGAAGACTAATTAGCAAAGTTCTTTTCCCCAAACTGACCCATTAGTAGGTTGTGAAATTTAATCAATCTGAGCTGCATTTTTCTAAAAGAACAGAATTTAAAAGAAAATATCAGAGTTAATAACACAGAGTAAATCATCTTCCTGAAATTACACGTACATGTATGTTTTGTATATTTAATAGGTTGAAATGTAAAATGAATTTATTCTGGGTTACAATTTTGGAAAGATTTTAAAAATATAGGGTAAATACTACATATTCTTGGATAGTGTGATTTCTAGCTGAATTAAGTAGAAGAGCAAGTAAAAAAAAAGGGTGGACATTTAATTACTTAAATATCTTTTCACAAAACAATTTGAAGTTCATTATTGTTTCCCATGTTTCCCAAAGAGCAGGATGATTTCACTGAAGTTTTATGGTATGGGATACTATCAATCTTGTCTCACATTACTGGAATGCCTATGATTATCTAATAGTGTCAATATTACAAAAATCTCAAGTTCCATTGTTCTAGGCTAATTATGGCCATCTCCGTTCTTACACTGCCTAGAATATTTCATTCATCTTCCTAGTCCATATATGTCCAAGGTCACAGAGGCCAGCACTATGTTTGAAGCCACATTTTTTAAAGAACACAGTAGTGAATGAATTTGGGGGAGGGGAGGTGGTCATTGGGCTGCTTCGAACATACTGATTTTCTTAACCAAGTCAGTCATAAAAAGCAAATATCCTAGTTCCTTAGCCACTAAGGGCACAACAATGGGAAATGAACAGTGAGAGATCTAGAGGAAAGAGTATAGTAGATATATGGGCAAACAATCTTAGGACCTGATAAAGTAACAAAGGCTTTTATCATAGTTTCTTATCTTTAAACTACCCAAGGTTCAGGTGTGCAGATGACATGCTTCAGTTCATTAGTATCTTCTATTTACCTCTTTGGTCCTTAACCACTAAGGAACAGAAAATGGGAAAGCAAACAGGGAAAACAGAAAAAGGAGGTAGCCATCTAATATCTACCCACCTGCTTAAGAAACGATATTCAATTTCAACAAATTTTCCTGTTTTTAAAGCCTTGCCTCAGTCAGCAAGGACCTCCAAAAGGGGCAAAACAATCCAACAGAACAAATTCTAAGAGAATGAATTTCATGAATTTTTATTAATCTAAACTGATACTACTCATAAAGATACCTCGGTGTTATGCAGTTCCTAATTGGTTATATCCTGAAGACTGTGACTCAAATTTCTCCTACTGAGTGAATTCCCAACATTTATTTATGCAATCCCGTCTAAAGTTTCTGGTTAAATCACAGAGGAACAGTAAGACTGAAAAAATAAAGGGAAATCAAATCTCTCTGAACATGAGTACAGTCGAGCTATCTCCGTTATACACAAACTCTACAAATCACAGGAAAGTGATGTTATCCCAATTGATCTGGTAAATGACATGAAAATGAAATGTCTCACTCAGGGACTACGGAATTAGTATGGCTGGTTAATAAGTACCACCTACTTTGTGTTCAAGTTCCAGGCCCAAGGCTCCCTAAAAATTATTGGTCTGTGTTTGCAACTTAAGTTGACTTAAGAACAAGGACAAGAGTGGGTCTGAAAATTAAACAGTCTCCTTTATCGGTGGATTTTATTTTAATAAGAGTGTTTAAACTTTCCTAGTCAACACTTCAACTTGTCCACTGCACTCCACTCCGGCCGCATCAAGTACCACTACGGTTACAACGGAGAACTTGGGCCTGGGGGCTGGGGTGCAGGGTGCGACTGCTCCTTCTGGTGGTATCCCAATGAAGAAAGCCAAACCCGGGGATCCCAGACGAACTCTGCCCGGCGGGTGTCCAGGGAGGGGCAGTGGTAGGACAGCCAGGAAACAGCGTTCTCCAGCGACGAAAACGGGAAGCGCTGGGTGTGGGAGCCGGCAGGGAGCGCCGCCGGGCGGAGCGGCTGAGTCCCCAACCCGCGCCGCTACGCAGCCAAAGGCAGAGGAAGAGGGTCGCACCTCCCCCCAGGCCCCGGCCCCGCTGTGGAGCGGAAAGGCCGGCGACAGGAGTCCTCGATACCTGACACAGGGCCAGCTCCTCCTTTAGGCTGCTCAGCTCTTCCTCCAACAGCTGCGTCCGGGTCACCACTGCCTCCTCTACCGAGATGCCCTCTAGCCGCTCGGACCCCTTGGGCGCGCTGAGGAGGGGAGCCTGAGCCGGAGCTGCCCCCTCTAGCCCTCGTCGGCCCCCTAACTCTTTTCCACCCCGTCTGGATATATTGCTTTTGTCCACATCGCCCTCCCCCGCTGCGCCGGCCAGACCCAAGGCCTCGCAGTTCACAGCGTGTACCACAGCTCCCCGCCCAACACGTGAGGACCGGGGCCCAGAAAGTCGGGCAGAGGGCCGAGGGAGCGCTGAGGGCGAAGAGCGCGCCGTCATGGCTACGGCTGCTAACGGGTCAAGTGGCCTCTTGGAAACTCCACCTCCCCTTCCCCATCCCTACACGCCTGAGCTCCAAACCACGCATGCGCGAGCCCCTTTCCCGCCTTGGTGCGCGGGGTCTCGCGCCCGCTGGTCCTGGCGGGCTTCCCTAGAGCCGTGCACCCGGCGCGAGCTTTGGACAGCGCATGCGCCATGCCCCAAGATGTTAGGCAGGCCCTCCCCGCTCGCCGCCACGGCGTGTTTTCCCGGTACCTGCTGCCCTCAACACCGTACCTGCCTACCCATCTAAAACCCTACCCAACAGTTCAGTCTAGCTAACGTCTCCCATCTTAAAGTCTTCCTCGACAAACCCCTACCTCCAAATGATCCCTTACTGTGAACTCTTTGCCTTCAAGACCCCTGCCAACTCGTCTGTCGTGTTTCACTGGCCGCCCAGGAGTGTTAGCTACACAGCTAATCTTTCCAGCAGGGTTGTAAACTCCCTGAGGATCAGGAGTAAGTTTTACACTTGTGCTTTCTTCACATCCCTTAGCAAAACCGCTTTATGTACAGCTGACATCCCGCTGACTGATGTCAAGGAGACCTAGAAAGTCTTGTGCTGAGCTGGGACTATCAGGCAGGTTTCCCATTTGAATTATGATATTTACATACCCTTTGTCTTTTGTTTTGCAAGAGTCATGATTTCCTTTGAGTTTTTGTCAGCTTCATGTGTTGGCTGAATATCAGAGTGAGTGTGACCTACATTGCCTGATAGTTTGGGTCCTTGGAATAATTTGAAATCAGTTAAGCTGGTGTAGGGTTTACAAAATAGACCAGCTTTCTTTATCCTTAATCCTTTTTTTTAAATTTGTCTTCCCACTCTTCCTTTATGAACTTCAAATAGGCAATAACATGCTCTTTCTCTGTCATCGTAACACATTGACTAGTGACAAGTTTAGTAAGGAGATGCACACTGAGCCAGCAACAGAGTTGCACCAAATGCTAGATCTGCTCTCTTCTGGGGGGAAAAAAAAGGGTTCTAGAATATTGGAGAGCTGGGATGGAGAGAAGACGACTGTGGAAGTAGGAAGCTAACTGCTTTAACTGATGACCTCTTCATTTAATCAAAATTACAGCTCTGTAGCAGAATCTAGTTAGCATTAAAAAAAAAAAAACACTTCCAATTTTAGAAGTCTGTGAAGGCAAGAGAGTGAGCTTTCCTCCCACTGAAGGTGAATGAATAGCTCACAACATTTATAAAAGGATTACATTAGAAAAAGCACATGTGAGCCTGTTTTAAAAGAAGTTACTGCCATATCGAACTTTTACTATATGCTGAGTCCATGACTAAACACTGTTCACATACATACTTAATCAATTCTTGCAATATCACAGTAAAATAGATATTATTCCCATTTTACTAGTGAGACTCAAGAGGTTGTTGTTCCTTTCCTGAAGTCTCACATCTGCTATTAGAAATGCTAGGATATGAATCCACTTAACTCTAAAACTTGTGCGTTTGATCCCTATCCTTATTTCATATCTGTCGCTTGAAATACAGCATTAGGTCTGATAGCATGTAATAAGATTTCACTGGGCTGAAGATTCACATGTTCGGCACAAATCAATATGAATGCACATTTTAAATGGCTATTTGTTATTCACTCAAAAGTGCATCACGGCATCTGATTATAGAAAGATTCTTTTGAAAAGCAATGAAAACTGTTATGTACACTGGGTAAATAAGCATATTTGGCTCAAAAAAGGTTAGTATCCTGGATCTATAACTAGGTAAACAATTTTTTAACTTTTTATTGTGGTAAAATACACATAACATAAAATTTACCATTTATTGTAAAGTGAGTGAAAATGAAGAACAATTCAGAGTCATTAAGCACATTCACAATGTTAGATAACCATTACAACTATTCTCACCACCTCCAACTAAAACCCCATACCCATTAAACAGTACTCCCCATTCTAACCCCAAAACCCCCAGGCTCAAGATAATCACCAATCTGCTTTCTATCTGTATGAATTAGACTATTCTATTTCAAATAAATAAAACTATGCAATACATACATAGTCTTTTATGTCTGGCTTCTTTCACTTAGAATATTTCCAAGCTTCATCCATTTTGTAGCATGTATTGGTACTTTTTTATAGTGAATAATATTCTGTTGTATGGGTATATCACAATTTGTTTTTCAATTCATCCATTGATGAGCATTTAGGTTGATTCCTCTTTTTCCTATTATGAATAGAACTGCTATGAACATTCACTTATAAGTTAATTTTTGAACACTTATTTTCAATTATTTTGTGCATATACCTAGGAGTGGAATTGCTGGGTCATATGGTAATTTTATGTTTAAGGTATTGAGGAACCGCCAAACTGCTTTCTGCAGTGACTGCACAATTTTACATTCCCACCAACAATGCATAAAGTTCAAATTGCTCTGCATCCTCATGAACACCTGTTTTCCTTGTTTTAAAAAAAGAAAAATCTGTTCTCTTTATGGCCATACTAGTGGGTGTGAAATGATATCTGATTGTAGTTTTGCTTTGCATTTCTCTAATGACATTGATTATCTTTTCATGTACTTGGACATCTGTTTATCTTTTTTTGGAGAGATGTCTATTTAAGTTCTTTGTTCATTTTTTTATTTGGGTTGTTTTTGTCTTTTTGTTCTTGAGTTGTAACTGTTCTTTATTGGAAGACAATTTTTAAGAATAGAAACTTGCACTTTTTCAGAAGTGTACATAGAGTTCTTTCATGTATTAGTTATTTTCTGAAATGACAGAAATGTGTGAAACATTGAATATTAACATGTGTAACTCAGGAAGATAAGTTAAAAATCTGCAATACTACCTGAATAAAAACGTACAAAGTAATCAATTCTTTTTTTAAACATTTAAAAGTGATGATGTCTGTTCTGCAGATATACATAATAAAGCCTCCTGAGGATGAAGTATATTAGAATATAGAAACACATAATTCCCTCCATATCATCATTGTAGATTTGAAATACTGAGGGAAATGTACAAATTAATGAGGAATTTAAATCACACCTATCACTCTAATTTTAAAAATGTATTTCTAACTTCTGTTCAAAAAAGGAAAAAATGTATTAAGAGTTTCTCAGCCCTTATGTTTCTTTGTTTTCAGAAAGAATGCTGAATTTTAAGGCATGTTTATGTTTTTGCCAATTTAGTATAATCTTTATTTGATCAGCAGAATTTAATTATTACATTCAAAACCACCATTAAGTATTGGTAAGTCTTTAAATATCATAAACTTATTTTAAATTATTTGAAGCCTCTCAGTTCTTAGGATTTTTCCATATCCCAGAAATTTAAATAAAAATAGCCTGCTGCCCATTCCTTTAGTAGTGAAAAGAATCCCACAAGCTAGAATATGGCAATGTGATTCTTGAATCAGCAGCAGACTTACTATGTCAGTTTAGTGTGGACAAATTGCACTTGTAGGAATTAGTTTGTTCATTCACAAATCTTAAAAGTGTTTCCCAGGTGTAATCTAGAACCACCCTTGTATGGTATGAAGGTAGGGAGAGTCCCAAGAAAAAAAGGCAGACTACTCCACATTGGTAGGTGCCAGGTTTAATAAACAAGGGAATTTACTTAAGAGGCTTGTCCTGGGCAGCAGAAGGATCAGTAATTTTCCACACCCAACAGCCAAATCCTAAAAGTTTGTAAAGAGGCCTCAACAGGTTCAATCAGGCCCTCTGTCCAGATAGTTCTCATGACCACGTTACTGACTCAAGGATGTGTTCTTGGGCAGTGTCTCACTCACGAAAGGCAAGCTGAGCACACTTTCCAAGCACAGAGGAGGGAGTGTAGAGCCTCCTCCAATTGCCTGGGTCCATATCATGGGTCAGACTGGGGGTCATGTCTTCATAGTGACCTTTCCCAACCTAGTCAAAGTAAACCAAGAAAATTGTTTTGTTCTAATAAATACTGTAATTTTGTTTGAGCGATTCTTGGCAACTATTGATTCCCCTGATCAGTCCTGAGACTGCTCTAGGTCAAGATTATAGACATCCAAGGTTGACATCATCCACTCCAGCTGTCCCACATTTCACACAGTTCAAAAATGATGACTATACAGTGAGATGACAACAGAATTTCATTTTCTATTTTCATCTTCAATGATTATATTAAAGTCCAAAACTGTTTAAATAACTGTTTTTTTCTGATTATAGGGTTTTCTAAAATTATCTCCATTGAATCTAACTCCCAGTGCAGGTCTTGTTCTGGAAAAAAAATACACACACACACACATACACATCTCCTGTGTGCTTTAGGTTTGAGTAACTTCTATCACTTCACTTAATTCAGCAAAGTTTTGTCAACTGATGGTCTTTGGCACCAATTCAATGCAAACAGGAATCCCCAATTTGGGATGCAGTGAAGAAGGAAACTTTATTCAGTGTAAAACAGCTCAACTGTGAAAACGGCACAGCTGTGAGGCAACCCTGAGGCCAGGGCCCTCTCTGGCTAGAATGTTCTCTGAAATCCACTACCTTGGTGTGTCAGATCAGCCAAGGAGAGACAGTGTTCAGTTTTCCGTGGAAAGGGAAAGTGAGCTCACTGAGCCAAACTGGAGCTGGCTAATAATGGACAGGAGTCTTTGACCCTGTCCCTGATTGGTCTGTCCTCATGCAAATGAGCACTCCAAATCTCACAGTTTGATTGGTCCAAAAGGAACTTTCCTGATTGGTCAAAATAGAGCTTCTCTGGTTAGCTGAAGCAATGAAGCTCCAATTGGATGGGGAAAGCCTCAGTCCTGTCTGTTGATATAGGATTCCAGGAGTTTGTTTAATATAAGGGCTAGCTCAGATGGCAGAAATACAGTGCAGACAAGCAGGCAGTTCAGTGCAGAAGTAAGAAATTCAGCCGAGAGGCAAGCAATTCAGAGCAGAAACAGGCAGCCCAGCACAGGCTTCTCTGTGTGCGGTGCAGTTTGTGTGAGAAGCTCCTGTATAGAAATGGCTGCTAGGCTCTGTTTTTAAAAATTAGAACCCAGCCCTGGCTGGTGTGACTCAGTTGGTTGGAGCATCATCCTGTAACTGAAAGATTGCAGTTTGATTCCTAGTCAGGAATCAAACCCGGGTCTGGGGTTCAATCTCCGGTTCAATCCCCAGTCTGGGTACCTATGGGAGCAACTAATTGATGTTTCTCTCTCACATCAATGTTTGTCTCTCTCTCTTCCTCTCTCTCTAAAACCATGAAAAAAAAATCCTCAGGTGAAGATAAAAAAATTAGAGCCCAGTTAGCCACCAGGAGTCCTTCTTAGTAGGTGTCTTTTTTCTCTCAGGGGTTGCAGTTTGAAACACAAGTCCCAAATTCTATAAGGAGTTCAGCTCATTGAATACACAGGGTTGCATTGTTTCAAACTTTTTGTTTTAACATATGACCAGAGCGAGAAAACACTCTACATTTTTTAGCCTTCTTGTCTATATTTTAGTTTCTTCTTCCTGCTAGATGGAATGGTAGACCCATAGTCCTGGGTATTTCATCTGAATATTTTTTATCCTCAAGGCAATGTTGCCAAAGTATTCCAACTCTTCCATCTATTTTACTCCTCTGGTTTTATCCCAAACATGAAGGCCTTCCTCCTCCACTGCCAGCAACCTAGTTTAACATCTGTCTTGCCAATGCCTACCTATTCCCTATCATAGTTGCCATCCACTACTACTGTGTGTATACACACACACACACACACACACACACACACACACAGGCATTTTGCCTTTTGAAGGCCCAGAATGGTATGTCCATAGTCACCACCATGACTTTGCCCTAGGAGAAGACTTCTGTAACCAGGCAAATGGCACTTTCTCAAACCAAGAAATCATCCTGACATGTCACATACCCACTTATGACATAAACCAGATTTAAATAGCAGCAGTCAGTCCCAGGCTTTTCTGATTACCTTAGTTCCTGTCAGTAGTTGACTTTTATTTTTAAATGTATCACTTATATATTTTTAGAGAGGGCAGAAGTGGGGAGAAGGAGAGGGAGAGAAACATCAATGTGAAAGAGAAACATTGATGGTTGCCTCTTGCACACACCCCAACCAGGGACCAAACCCTCCACCCAGGCATGTGCCTGACTGAGAATCAAGCTGGCTACCTTTTGCTTTGTGGGACAACGCCCAACAAACTAAGCCACACCAGTCAGGGCAGCAGTCAGTAATAGGGGAGAATTTTATCAAATATCCAAGAAGTTGCAAACTTTTGAATGTCAAAACAATTTAGGTAATCCATACAAAAAACTGGTTCCAGACTCAAAAATAAGAGAGACACAAGTCACTTCATCAGAGGTTTAGACTTTGATATCCTTCCTTCTTGGCAAGGTGACCAATTAGAGTCTCAGCAATAGGTTGATGGCAACACATATTAAATACTTTGAGGAACAGTTAAAAGAGAGTAATTACAAATGCAAGGGTAGAATTGAAGGAAAGCAGAAGGGATAGTGCAGTACCCCAAGGCCAATCAAAGATGGACGATGTTATTACCCTAAGTTTCTAGGGATAAGGGGAGTGAGCAGCCATGGACAAGAAGACAGAAAGGGCTGTGCACAGAGATCTGCCTGGTGAGAGACAGAAACCCAAGAGACTGGGAGCCAGGGAAACAAGCACTCCACCCTCACTCTTCCCTCATAACCATCTTCTCCCATGCTCCTCACTCCCACCACTGGACCCAAACACAGTAGCCAACTGATAGGGTAGCCAACTAGGGCACAAGTGTGGTAGAAAAATACCAAAAGACCATCTGGAAGACATACAGAAGGTATCCAACTCAAAAGACCAATGTAGTTGCCCTGGCCAAGTTGCACAGTTGATTGGAGCACTGTCCTTTCACCAAAAAGTAGCAGGTTCCAGATCTGGTCAGGGCACATAAGTAGGTTGCAGGTTCGAGCCGTGGTGGGGTATATACAGGAGGCAACCAGTCCATGTCTTTCTCTCACAATGACGTTTCTCTTTCTCCCTTTCTAAAATCAATAATAATAATAATAATAATAATAATAATAATAATAATAAATGACAACAATAACAATAATAATAAGACCAATATAGCTAATTAGCAATAAGGTTGAATAGCATTCTGTTATAGCAAGCATATGATTTAAATTGACAACCCTTATGTCTTTTACCTGGAAGCTGGTTGGACATTAACTTACAAATTCATGGAAAAGAAAAAGGGAAATAATATGTTATAAAGAGGGAACAGAATCCAAACAAGAGTTAGGTAAATAGTTTAGGCCTTGTGAACAGAAAAGCACCAAGAAGAATGCAACTACTTTTTTTTTTATTGACTTCACATTCTGCATTAAAACTCAGTTTCCAAAATTCTAGGCATTCTATCTAATTTGATTATCCTAAAATAATAAATAATAATAATAATAATAACAACATATAATTATATCCCAAGTAATGTTCAGTTTGCATTTTGCATCTATTTTATATTTTATATCTCTCATAATTTTGTAATCATTCTCACCTATTATACACACATGGTTTATATCTGCAAATAGATTGTAGGATCCCAGAAGGCAGAAAAAGCCTGTTTTCCTATACCCCTTCTGATTTCTGCCACAATACCCTAACACAGGAAGTAGTTGAGAAATGTCTCTCAGCTAGCTCCATATTGTTACTGTGGGGCTTGCAGCTCTGGGTATTCTATTCAAGAACAAGTCAGTGGTTATAGTTAGGTAGTTTTATATACTTGCATCAGGTAAAGGACACAGGGGATTCACCCAGATCATTAGTATATAAATTAGAAAAACTGAGTGCTTCAGACGTTACATAGCTTCTCCAAATCTTTAAAGAGGCAAACTTTAGCCCTGGCTGGGTGGCTGAGTTGGTTGGAGCATCAGCCCATACAAGGTTGTGGGTTCTATTTCCCCATCAGAGCACATAGCTAGATTGTGGATTCAGTCCCAGGTAGGGCACATACAGGAGGCAACCAATCGATGTTTTCACTCTCTAAAATCAATTAAAAATACCATCGGGTGAGGATTTAAGAAAAAGAGGCAAATTCTAAAAACCACACATAAAACACAAACCCAAATTACTTTCAGGAATGATGATCCAAAGATATATTTGAAAGGTAAGATCTCCTTCATCAAAATAAAACAAATTTTAAAAGACCCCTAAACTTTGATTAAGATGTGTACACTTAGGAGAACACTGACAGTTAGAAAGCGTTGTATATACTTTGAAGGAGCATATTTGTGAAGTAACAGAACTCACAGAGCTGCTCTAAAATTTTTCCTGGACACAAGACACAGGCCATCAGTGGTAGCTCTTGGTAGAGGAAAGTGAATTTGTCTGTACCCATTACCAAAGTCAAACGGATCTTACTTCCTACCATCTTGCTGTGACCATCCTTCCACTACACTTCATGCACTGTGGGTTTAGGACAAGGTAAAGGCATTTTGATGCTTCTTTACTCTTGGTGTGGTGATGTCCCAAGCTCTGATGATGTCCCAGGCAGGAGGCAATGTCCTTTTGCCACATGCAGTCCTCACTGGCAAGAGATGTATATACCCAATAGAAGGGAAATAGGAAGTCATGGCACTTTTTTTTATTAATTGGCTCTAACAATTTAATTAAGAGTGATGGAGCCCTCTAAAAATATAAAGATGTTCATGTCTGAATGGTCCCTGCATGACCTGGCTCTTAAAAGGCTCTCCCTTTTATCTCCCTCTGAGTAAAATATTGGGCTGTCATTAGGCTTTCCACAATTTTCTTTGCAAAATGGTGAGCAGAAAAGCTTTTTAAAAATTACATACAAAAACAACAACACAAAACAGGCGAAGAAGCAACTTTAAGAACAGACTTCTTTTGTGTAAGTTGAAATGACTTGAGTTTACAGTTCAGGAAAACAGCCTGTTTCTTAAAAAAAAATTATAATTAACTGCCCAGACCTTGAGACCCTTGTCCTATCTAACACTATTAGCCACATAGAGTTTTGCCTTCAACAATTTCCAGACATTCCTGAAGGTCATTAATTATATTTCACTGGAATTTTTTTGCTCTAAACAGGACACATTTTTAGGGAGTATAGGTTATCAAGGTTAATATCTGAGATAAATGGATCACATGAATGCTTACTATTAGGGAAAATGAGAGTGCTCATGCATAGGTAAAATAGTTCCTGGTCCACTAACATTCCTCTTTCCTAAATGATGCTTCCTGGTATTGCAAAATACTTTGGGAATGAAACAGGAAGAAAGGGAGGAAATCAACTTGGGACACCTTTTTAGAACACTGTTACCCATTCCTCAATTTTTTCAAAAACTATGTATTGAATATGGCTAGTGATACAGCACAGAACAGTCACAATCCCTGCTTTTACAAAGAAAATGCATCATAAACAAGTAACTACACCTGTTAACTAGTGAGAACTTATGTCAAGAGAAATAAAGGAGGGAAAGGGAATAGTGAGTGATAGCTTTGGCTTGAGTGTCATTTTAGATGGAGTGGTGGGAAAGCATTTCTAATAAAGAACATCGAAGCAGATAGTAGGTAGTTGCTTCAGGGGAGTGGAAAGCACACTAAGTACATATCTGGAAGACTATCAGACAACAAGGAAAGTGAAAATATAAACAAAAAGCAAAAGCTTGTAAGTGAAATCTGAATACTGCTGTGCTTTATAGGTTGTACAGATGACAGACCCACTCGTACTGTTTCCCAGGAAATGTCTGTTATCCTGGAATCCCAAAGAAGCCCATCCCCAAGTGAATAAAAATATCCATGTGGCCAGGAAACAAGTTTTGTGATCCAAAGATAAACTCCAAATTTGAAGTGTTTTTTATAAAGCATTTGGTAAGGACAGCAAAGGGACCATGGGCTCTCCAGAAACATTTCTTGGAGAACTCATGTGAAATGGAATCACACTAAAAGACAGTAATAAAATAACAAAAGAGATGATTTGAAGTTTAAGAAAAAGGGAATGATAGTTACCCATGGTTTTCTCATGTTATTAGTATATTAGATTCAGCTAAAGGAGTTTTTCTAAAGATACCTAAGCCCCATCTCCAGAGGTTCATTTAATGGAGGTGGTGTGAGACTCTAGTGCTATTATTACATTTTAAAATCTCCCAAAGTGAATCTAACATGGAGCCAGGATTGACAACTCACTTTGTGACAGCTCACTTTGTTAAGCTGTTAAAAAAAAAAAGCCAGGCATTGCTCCTGGAATACAAAAGCTATCCTATAATTATTCACTTAGTGAGCCATGAAATTATGTATGGGATACCTACTATGTGCTATAATCTTAGTACTGGAGATAAAGACAGTTAAAAGCAAATCAGTCTTTATCTTCAAACTCAAATTCAAATAAATAAAGACAACTGACAAAAAAGCGAACAAGATAGTGCAATAAGTGCTAGAATCAAAAGAAAGCATGATAAGATCGGGAGAGTATCTAGGGGGGACTACTTTTATTAGGCTGATTAAGGAAGCCCTCTCTAAAGAGGTGGAATTTGAGAAGAAACTAACTATTCAGAAAGTTTGGAGGATGAATGGCAAATGCAAAAGCCCAGAGATGACAAGCCCATTGGAGTGTCTAAAAATGAAGAGGAGGCAAGTATTACTGGAGTTAGAGACAATGAAAGAATATGTGTAAGAGGAAGGGAAAAGTTTGGATTTTATTCTAATACTAATAGGAAACAATGGAAAGATTTTATTTTATTTTATTGGCAACTTTATTTTTTAAACTTATTTTTATTAAATATTTTTGAATTTTAGTGTTGTTCAAATACAGGTCCTGCCTTTCACCCCCAACCCTCCCCACCACTCCAACCATCCCCACCTCCCTCCCCTGTTTCCACCCCACCCCTTATTTTTGTCCATGTGTCCTTCATGATTGTTCCTGTAAACCCTTCACCGTTTCCCCCCCATTATCCCCTACCATCTCCCCTCTGGTTACTGTCAGTTTGTTCTTACTTTAAATGTCTTTGATTATATTTTGCTTGCTTGTTTGTTTTGTTGGTTAGGTTCCACTTATAGGTCAGATCATATGGTATTTGTCTTTCGCCACCTGGCATATGTCTCTGGACCCTCTGTATGTCCTCCTTGGAGAAGTGTCTGTTCAAGTCCTTTGCCCATATTTTAATTGGGTTGTTTGTCTTCTTAGAGTGGAGTCCTGTGAGTTCTTTATATATTTTGGAGATCAAACCCTTGTCTAAGGTATCACTGGCAAATACATTTTCCCATATGGTTTTTTCTCTTTTCATTTTAATGCTGTTTTCTTTGGCCGTGCAGAAGCTTTTTATTTTTATTTTTTTAACTTTTTAAAAAATTGTTGTTCAAGTACAGTTTTCTGCCTTTTACCCCCATTCAGCCTAGCCCCCAACCCTCCCCATCTCCCTCCCATTTCCACCCTCCCCTCCTTATTGTCCATGTGCCCTTTATACTTGTTCCTGCAAACCGTTCACCCTTTCCTCCTGAAATTCCTTCCCCTCTCCCTTCGGGTCACTGTCAGCCTGTTCTCAATTTCAGAAGTTTTTTATTTTGATGAAGTACCATTTGTTTATTCTTTCCTTTATGTCCCTTAGAGCAAGGGACATATCGGTGAAAATATCGCTGCATGGAATATCTGAGATTTTCCTGCCTATGTTCTCCTCTAGGACTTTATGGTGTCATGACTTATATTTAAGTCTTTTATCCATCTTGAGTTTAATTTTGCATATGATGAAAATAGATAGTAGATTTTCTTTTTTTTTTTTTTTGTACATAGCTGTGCAGCTCTCCCAGCACCAGTTGTTGAAGAGGCTATTTTTGCTCCATTTTATGCCCCTGCCCATTTTATCAAATATTAATTGACCATAGAGACTTGGATTTATTTCTAGGTTTTCTATTCTGTTCTCTTGGTCCCTGTGTCTGTTCTTATGCCAGTACCAGGCTGTTTTGATTACACTGGGCTTGTAATACAGTTTGGCATCAGGTATTGTGATCTCTCCTACCTTGTTCTTCTTTCTCAAAATTACTGTGCCTCTTTGGGGTCATCTATGGTTCCATATAAATTTTTGAAATATTTCTTCTATATCTGTGAAATATGTCATTGGTACTTTAATAGGGATTACATTGAATCTATATATTGCTTTGGGTAGTGTGGACATTTTGATGATGTTAATTCTTCCAATCCACGAACATGGTATTTGCTTCCATTTGTGTCTTCCTTAATTTCTTTCCTTGGTGTCGTGTAGTTTTCTGAGTACAGGTCTTTTACCTCCTTGGTTAGGCTTATTCCTAGGTACTTTATTTTTCTTGTTGCTATAGCAAATGGGATTTTTTCCTGATTTCGGTGTCTGATATTTCATTGTTGGTATACAAAAATGTCTTCAATTTCTGAATATTGACTTTGTATCCCACAGTTTTGCCAAATTCATTTATTAGGTTGAGTAGTTTTTTTTTTTTTTGGTGGAGTCCATAGGATTTTCTATGTACATTATCATGTCATCTGCAAACAATAACTGTTTTGTTTCCTCTTTTCCAATTTAGATGCCTTTTATTTCCTTTCCTTGTCTAGTTGTTGTGGCTAGGACTTCCCATACCATGTTGAGTAGAAGTAGTGAAAGTGGACAGCCTTGTTTTGTCCCTGATCTTAGTGGGAAAGTTTTTAGTTTTTGCCCATTGAGTATGATGCTGGCTGTAGATCTCTTGTATATGGCCTTTATTAGGTTGAGAAATGCTCCTTCTTTTCCATTTCCCACTTTGCTGAGTGTTTTAATCATAAATGGGTGCTGTATCTTATCAAATGCTTTTTCTGCATGTATTAATATGGTCATGTGATATCATTTTGATCAGATCAAAAGTGATATGATCATTTTTGTCTTCACTTTTGTTTATGTGATGTATTACATTTATTGATTTGTGATATTACACCATCCTTGCATCGCTGGGATGAATCCCACTTGGTCATGGTATATGACCTTTTTCATGTATTTCTGGGTGCAGTTTACCAATATTTTGTTGAGGATTTTAGCCTCTATGTTCATCAGCAATATTGGCCTGAAGTTTTCTTTCTTTGTTGTGTCTTTATCTGGTTTTGGGATTAGGATGATGCTGACTTCATAAAAAGAGTTTGGGAGTCTTCTGTCTCCTTGGATTTTTGTAATAGTCTACGAAGAATAGGAATTAGCTCTTCCTTAAATGCTTTGTAGAATTCTCCTGTGAAACTGCCCTGTCCAGGGCTTTTATGTGTTGGCAGTTTTTTGATTATTGCTTCAATTTCATCAGCTGTTATTGGTCTGTTCAGTCTTTCTGCTTCTTCTTTATTCAGTTTTGGAAGATTATATTTTTCTACAAATTTGTTCATTTCACCTAGGTTTTCAAATTTATTGACATATGGTTCTTCATAGTAATTTCTTACAACCCTTTGTATTTCTGTGGTTGTAATTTCTTCTCTTTCATTCCTAATTCTGTTTATTTGGGTCTTCTCTCTTTCTTTTCTTGATGAGTCTGCTTAAAGTCTAGCCAATTTTGTTTATCTTTCAAAAAACCAGCTCCTGGATTTATTGATCCTTAGAATTGTTCTTTTAGTCTCTATGTCATATAATTCTGCTCTGATCTTGGTTATTTCCTTCCTTCTATTTGCTCTGAGCTGTCTTTGTTGTTCTTTGAGTTTTGTAGGTGTAGGGTTAAGTTGTTTATTTGAAATGTTTCTTATCATTTTTAGGTAGGCCTGTATTGCTATGAACTTTCCTCTCAGGACTGCCTTCGCTGTGCCCCATAAGTTTTGGGTTGTTGTGAGTTCATTTGCATTTGCTTCCAGAAACTTTTTGATTTCTTCCTTGATCTCATTCTTGACCCCTTCATTGTTTAATAGCATGCTATTCAATCTCCATGAGTTTGAGTGTTTTTGAGTTTTTTCCTTGAGGTTGGTTTCTAGTTTCAATCCCTTGTGGTCATAGAAAATGCTTTGATTTCAATTTTATTGAATTTGTTGAGACTTGTTTTGTGTCCTACCATGTGGTCTATCTTTGAAAACGTTCCATGTGCATTTGAAAAGAATGTGTATTTTGCTTCTTTGGGATGAAAGGCTTACATATATCACTTAAGCCCATTTGATCTAGGACATTGTTCAATGCCACAATATCCTTGTTGATATTTTGTTTGGAAGATCTATCCATTTTTGACAGTGGGGTATTGAAATCCCCTACTATAATTATGTTGCTATTGATATCTTTCTAGAAGTCCTCCAAGATTTTCTTTATGTATTTGGGTGCTCCTATGTTGGGTGCATATACATTTACAATGTTTATATATTCTTGATGGATTCTTCCCTTGAGTGTTATAAAGTGACCTTCTGGGTCTCTTTTTATGGTCCCTTTTTTGAAGTCTATTTTGTCTGATCTGAGTATTGTTACCTCGGCTTTCTTTTCCTGTTAATTTGCTTGGAATATTTGTTTTCAGCTCTTCACTTTCAGTCTGGGTAGGTCTTTTGTCCTGAGATGGGTCTCTTGTAGGCAGTGTATGTGTGAGTCATGACTTCTTATCCATTCAGCTATTCTATGTCTTTTGATTGGAGCACTTAATCCATTTACATTTAAGGTTATTATTGATAGGTATTTATTCATTGTCATTTTTTCATATCTTTGTTCTTCTCTCTCTCACTCTTTTTCTTTCTTTTCTTAAAGAAGACCTTTTAGTATTTCTCACAGAGCTGGTTTGGTGGAGGTGTATTCTTTTAGACTTCTTTTGTCTGGGAAACTCCTCATTTTGCCTTTCATTTTAATTGAGAGCCTCGCTGGGTAGAGTAGTCTTGGTTGTAGGTCTTTGCTTTTCATTACTTGGAATATTTCTTGCCATTCTCTTCTGGCTTGGAGTGTTTCTATTGAGAAGTCAGCTGCTGGCCTTAACGGGGCTCCCTTGTATGTTACTTCCTGTTTCTCCCTTGCTGCCTTTACGATTTTCTCTTTGTCTTGGAATTTTGTCATTTTAATTATTATGTATCTTGAAGTGGGCCTTTTTGGGTTCTTCTTGATTGGGGCTCTCTGTGTTTCCTGAATTTGTGTGACTTTTTCTCTCATCAAATTAGGGAAGTTTTCCATCATTACTTTTTCAAAGAGGTTTTCTATCTCTTCCTCTTCTTCTTTTCCTTCTGGTATCCCTACTGTATGGATATTATTCTGTTTCATGTTTTCCTGCAGTTCCCTTAATACCTCTTCGTTCTTTCTAAGTCTCTTTTTGTTTTCTTGCTCTTTCTGGGTGTTTTTTCTACCTTGTTCTCCAGCTCAGTGATTAGATCCTCTGCTTCATCTAGCCTGCTTATAATTCCTACTAGTGTGTTTTTTATTTCCAAGATTTTATTGTTCATTTCTTCATGATTTTTGTTTATAGTTTCTATTTCCTTTTTCATATTGTTATAGTTCTCACTCAGTTCCTTGTAGTTGTCTATGAGTTCCTTGAGCATCTTTATAACCATTATTTTGAATTCTGTGTCTGATAGTTTGCTTACCTCCATTTCACTTACCTATTTTAGTGAGGAGTCTTCCATTTCTTTTGATTGCATGTTCTTTTTTTGTCTCCTCATTTTAGGTGACTCTTTTTGTTTGTTTCTGCATCTCCTGATGTTTTGCTTTGCTAGCTGTCTTTGTAGGGTGAACTTCTATGGTAGGAATTCTATGGGATTCAGTGGTGCAGTCTCTTTGATCTCCTTGTCTGGATGCTCTAGGCTTGTCCTTTCTTCTGTTTGTGTGAGCTCTCTTGTTGTACCTGGGTTTTTACCTTTTGGTGGTTCCTTTGTTGGTGGGTTCTCTCCTCCAGCAGATATACTGATATGCACAGCCCTTGTATGTGATCAGTGGCAGGGGGTGGGCAAAATGGATTAAGACAGCAGGAGGGTATTCTATGGGATTTAACACACCAACAATAGAAAAGAGATAGGAGATTCTTTGGATAAGAATACTGTTAATTGTGATATTTCACCCAACTATCCACTTTTTATAAAAGGTGAAAAAGATATAAGACTCTTGTTAGAGGGGAGGAGGATTGTGAATTGAATCCAGAAAACAGAGCATTTGTGCAAGGTTAGATGATGAGATATAGTGAGAGTAAAGGATAGAAAGTAGGAGTAGTGTGAGAGAGAATATAGTTAACCACAACAATAATAATGCTCAGGAATAAAATGAAGTGGGCTAAGATCAGCGAGGGTTGCTGTGTAGTATAATTGTATGGAACAACAATTACTTACAATAGTACTGGAACATCAATAATATGACAAGAAATATATGATTTGGATAACCAGAATAGAAAGTACACAATCAAGAGTAATGTGTTATTAGAACACAAGTGAAAGAAGGAAAATTAAAATACAATAAAAAAGAGAATAAGGAAAACCAGCCAAACAATTCAATTAAACAGAGAAATAAAATGAAGAAAACTAAACATAAGGGAGAGAAATTTTAAAAAATATTAATAAAATAAAAGTAGTAAAAATAATGAAAAAACAAGAATAATATACATAAACAATAAAATGCCGGTTCTATGGGATAGCAAAATGATTTTTGTCTCAGTTTATCAGTTTTGGGGATTAGCCCTGTGCTCCCTCTTTGGATCTGTCTTTGAACCTTTCATAATTCCATCTTATTGTCTCACTTGGGGGACAAAAAAAAGAGAGAGGAAAGAGAAAAATATAAGCCTCCTGCTGACTTTAAACCTGTTGCGCAAGTTCTGCTGGTCTTCCTGGATGTCACAGGAAGAAGGGGGCTGGGCTTTGCTTTTCTCCCTTCCTATGGTTTTGAAAGAATGGGGACCAGGTCTGGGCTGTAATATTTACAGTTGCCCAGCCTCCGGCCAGGTCCTCCATGAGCTGCCAGGCTCAAATCAGCCAGTCAGTCTCTGGGCACACAGTGTGAGTCAATCTCAGGCATTGAGCCCAAGACAAGCCAGGCACATGTGGTTTTGCTCAGCCACTCAGTCTCTGGGTGCAGACAGTTGAAATCTTCTGAGTGTGCCAGCCACTGCTCAGAGTTCCTTACAAAGCAGCTGCCTACCATTCTTAACAAGCACACGGATTTTCACACAGCCCAACTTTCCAACTGGTCTGGAGGCTATCTGAGTAAGGGTCTGACACTGCCCAATTCCTCCCTTCTCCAGTTGTTGCCCAGCACCCCAATTTTTCTGATGCCGGCGTCCACAGTCCCAGTGGATGTATACTGCCTTTGTGTGTCTCCCACTTTGTCTCTATTCTCCCTGGCAACTTCAGCATCCAGGTCTCTCCTGGTGCCAGGCTGCCCTCCCTACTCTGATAGGGGAGGGAGCTGGTGATCTAACCTTCCTCCCCATGTTCTGCAGCAAATGTGAGGCTGGGGGACACAGTGGCCTAGGTGACTGCGTAGATACCAGGGACCTTACCATCCCAGCGCAATCTCCTCACCATCTGTTTTTTAATGTCCTCTGCAATTTTTAGCCTCCAAACTTCATATAAGCTGGGATTCCACTAGCTGTTCACTCCGTTCCTCAGAAGATCAGCTAGGTGTTCCAGCTGGGCACAGGGAGAACTGGGCTCCACTCCCACCTACCTCTCTACCATCTTAGAAAGTCAGAAAGATTTTAAACAAGGACAGATAAAGGATTTCACTACAGTATTGAAAGACCACTCTGATGTTGAAGAAGAATGGATTGTGTGGTTAAGGAAAGCAAAAACAGAAGCAGGAATACCAGTCCAAGCAAGAGATGACAGTAGTTTTACCCAGAGTGTTTGCAGGGGATAAAGAGGCATACGGTGGTATTCAGGATGCATTACAAGGATTGAGTCCACAGGATTTGCCAATGCATTAGATGTGGAAGAAGAGGGAAAGAGAGGGATCCAGAATGACTCTTAAATTTTTGGCTTAAGTATGTGAATACTTAGAGTTCTTGAAATAGCAAAGACTGTTGTATGAGCAGGCTTCAAAACAGAGAACCAAACATTCTATTTGCGATCTACTACACTTGAAATGACTAATAGGTATCCAGTTAAAGATGATGAGTAGGCAAATGAACATGCAAACTTGAAACTCTTGGAAGGTGTTCTGAGGTGAAACTACACACTTGGCAGTCATCAGTATATGACTGGTGTCATACATACGACCCACAGATACACAGGGGTTAAGTAAATATGCATGAAACTAATGGTATCTGAAGAAAAAGCTTTAAGGCCACTTCTTGGAGGTTTAACATTGTTTTAGATTTTGTGAATTAAGATGCTCTTGACTGAAATCCAGTGGTAAGAAAGGACCCATGAGGAAAGGACTGTCTGGACTGGTGACCCCAGGCTCCATACCAGAGTAAAACAATTGTAGAGTAGGACCAGTTAGGACACATTGTGTGGCTGAGGCTAAATATTCACTGTGACTCCTATTGAAGGTGGATTTGGGACAATAGCTGCACAGTTGAATGTAAAACAAAAATCTGTCAACTTAGAAGTTCAAGTGTAATCTTGGTCCAGGATGCAGCTAGAAAATATACGATTACCCTCCTATGAAAAAGATGACTGTGGCCTGTGCAGCGCTCTGTACCTAAGTAAGGGTGCCATTTCTACTTCAGATAAAAAAGCTGTATCAAACCACACAGGGGCAGTTCTCAGTCACAGACAAGGCAGCAAGAAAAGCAATGATAGCTGCAAACTGGAACCTTTAAAATCCTGTGGAGATTCTCCAGTAATCCCCTTCCCTTGCTTTCAGAATCAGAATGAGCCTCTGTTGTTAAGAGTTAGACTCTGGGCAACTTAATGGGGAAACCTCAAAGCAGAGACTGGAGTGAGCTGGTGGGTTCTCATGTATTTGATTTGCTTATTGTAAAAAAATAAATGATCTTATTTTTATGCCAAAATAGTGAGGTACTTCATATTAAATATGTAAGTATAGAAGTTCATGTTTATTTTTTAAAGCTATTGAGGCAACATGATTTAGTAGTAGGTAAGAGTTTAGGTCTGAATTTGAAGCATGGAATCATCACATATGATTTGGTTGATCCTGGGAACATTATCTTACTTTAAAATGAGGATTAAAATAAGCTTCATGGCATAATATAAGTATCAAATGACATAATGAAGGTAAATCACTAAATAGCACCATTTTCTTGGTCAATATTAAATAAATATTAGTTATAATTAACTTTTTATTAAGCATTGTTAAGCTACTATTTAAATTCACCTTGTTAGAATCACTCCATTGTTTTGAATTCATTTTGAATTCTACTCTGCTCAGCTTCATGCCAGCTGATAATTTGATTAATGGCATCATTTATGTTCTCATACAAAATTTTTGAAAATGGTTACAGAACAGGGCCTCTAGGTCATATTAATCTTTTCCTTACCTCATATATGCAAATCCGACCAATTATAGTTCTTAATTGCACCCTAAATACTCCATATGCCTTAATCTTATCTTCCTAACTGATCTTTATCTTTTTTAAGGTAAAAATCAGGTATTATTGCACCACTGAGTCTCACAGAACCTCTACCACAGAAGTTCCCCCTACAAAGACATCAAGCAAAGACGAGCATCTGGAATCACAGAAACAAGTAAAAATGGCCACCTAAAATGGGGAGACAAAGAAAGAACTCACAATCAAAAGGAATGGAAGACTCCCCAGGAAAAGAGCCAAATAAAATGGAGGCAAGCAAACTATCAGGTACAGACTTCAAAATAATCATTATAAGGATGCTTAAGGAACTCACTGACAGCTACAAGGAACTGAGTGGGAACTACAACAGTACAAAAAAGGAAATAGAAACCATAAACAAAAACCAGGACGAAATGAAGAACATAATATCTGAGATTAAAAATACTCTAGAAGGAATGACAAGCAGGATGGATGAAGCATTGAACCAAATTAGTGAGCTGGAAGTCAAGGTAGAAAGAAAAACCCAGGTAGAGCAGATGCATGAAAAAAGACTAAAAAATATATGAAGATGGCATAAGGGAACTGCAAGACAACATGAAATGCAACAACATTCAAATCATAGGAATATCAGAAAGAGAAGAAAAGGAGCATGGGATAGAAATACTATTTGAAAAATAATGACAGAAAACTTCCCTTCCCTGGAGAGGGGAAAAGCCACACAAGTTCAGGAAGCACAGAGGGTCCCAATCAAGAGGAACACAAAGAGGCCTACTCAAGACACATCATAATTAAAATGCCAAATTTTAATGACAAACAGAATCTTAAAGGCAGCAAGGGAGAAACAGGAAGTAACATACAAAGGAGCCCTAATAAGGCTAGCAGCTGATTCCTCAACAGAACACTGCAAGCCAGAAGGGAATGGCAAGAAAAATTCCAGATAATGAGAAGCACAGGCCTGCAACCAAGACTACTCTACCCAGCGAGGCTCTCAGTTAAAATGGAAGGCAAAATAAGGAGTTTCCCAGACAAAAGAAGGCTGAAAGAATACACTTCCACCAGTCCAGCACTGCAAGAAATGCTAAAGGGGCTGCTTTAAGAAGAGGAAGAAAAAGAGCGAGAGAGAGGAACACAGGTACGAAGGAGAGAAAATGAATAAGTACCTATCAATAATAACCTTAAATGTTAATGGAGTAAATGCTCCAATCAAAATGCTCCAATGGGCTAGATGAATGAATAAGAAAATATGACCTGAACATATGTTGCCTACAAGAAAAAAAAGACCTACATAGACTGAAAGTGAAAAAAAAAATATTCCAAGCAAATGGACAGGAAAAAAAAGCTAGGGTAGCAAAATTTATATCAGACAAATAGACTTCAAAACAAAAGTCATAAAAAGAGACACAGAAGGATACTTCATAATACTCAAGGAAAGAATCCATCAAGAAGACATAAACATTATCAATGTATATGCACCCAACATAGGAGCACCCACATATATAAGGAAAATCTTTGAGGACTTCAAGAAAGATATAGACAGCAACACTCTTATACTAGGGGATTTTAACCTCTTACTGTCAACAATGGATAGATCTTCCAAACAAAATATCAACAAGGATATTGTGGCATTGAACAATGACCTAGATAAATTGGACTTAACTGAGGTGTGTGTGTGTGTGTGTGTGTGTGTGTGTGTGTAAACTTTCATCCCAAAAAGCAAAATACACATTTTTTTCAAATGTACATGGAAATTTTCAAAGATAGACCACATGATAGGACACAAAACGAGCCTCAACAAATTCAAGAAAATTGAAATTATAACAAACATCTTCTCAGACCACAAAGGCCTAAAACTAGAAACCAACATCAAGGAAAAAACCCAAAAACATTAAAAGTCATGGACTTTGAATAGCATGCTTTTAAACAATGAATAGGTTAATAATGAGATCAAGGAAGAAATAAAAAATTTCTGGAAGCAAATTAAAATCAACACACAAGAGTTTAAAACGTATGGGACAAAATGAAGGTAGTTGTAAGAGGGAATTTCATAATAACACCACCCTACCTAAAAAAGAAATATTTCACATAAATAACCTAACCCTACACCTACAAGAACTGCAGGAACAATCATGAAGACAGCCCAGAGCAAGTAGAAGGAAGGAAATAATCAAGATCAGAGCATAATTAAATGACATAGAGACTAAAAGAGTAATTCTAAGGATCAATAAACCTAGGAGCTGATTCTTTGAAAGATAAACAAAATTGGCTAGACTTTTAGCAGATTCATCAAGAAAAGAAAGAGAGAGGACCCAAATACACACAATCAGAAATGAAAGAGGAGAAATTACAACTGATACCACAGAAATACAAAGGATTGTAAGAAATTACTATGAAGACCCATATATCAATAAATTTGGAAACCTGGGTGAAATGGACAGATTTCTAGAAAAATATAATTCTCTAAAACTGAACCAAGAAGAAACAGAAAGTTTGAATGGACCGATGACAGCTGGTGAAATTGAAGTAGTATTCAAAACACTCCTGACACTCAACCACCCTGAACCAAACAGTTTCACAGGAGAATTTTATAAAACATTTAAGAAAGAGCTAACCCCTATCCTTGTCAGACTACTCCAACAATTTCAAGAATAGGGAAGACTCCCAAACTCTTTTTTTATAAAGCCAGCATCATCCTAATCCCAAAACCAGATAAAGACACAACAAAGAAAGATACAGGCCAATATTGCTGATGAACATAGATGCTAAAATCCCCAACAAAATATTGGCAAAATGCATCCAGCAATACATGAAAAAGGTCATACACCATGATCAAGTGGGATTTATCCCAAAAACGCATGGATGATACAATATTCACAAATCAATAGACATAATACGTCACATAAACAAAAGCAAAGACAAAAATCACATGATCATATAATAGATGCAGAAAAAGCATTTGATAAGATACAGCACCCATTTATGATTAAAACACTCAGCAAACTGGGAATAGAGGAAGCATCCCTCAATATAATAAATGCCATATATGAAACACATACAGCCAATATTATACTCAATGAGCAAAATCTAAAAGCTTTCCCACCAAGATCAGGAACAACACAAAGATGTCCTTTTTCACCACTTTCATTCAACATACTATTGGAAGTTCTAGCCACAGTGATCAGACAATATAAAAACATAAAAGGCTTCCAAATTGGAAAGGAGGAAGTAAAACTGTCATTGTGTGTAGATGACATGAGAGTGTACATAGAAAATCCATAGTGACCAAAAAATTACTCAACCTAAAAGTGAATTTGGCAAAAGAGTGGGATACAAAGTCAATATTCAGAAATTGAAGACATTTTTGTATACCAACAATAAAATATCAGAAATAAAAATCAGGAAAAAATCCCGTTTAATACAACAACAAGAAAAATAAAGTACCTAGGAATAAGCCTAACCAAGGAGGTAAAAGAACTGTATTCAGAAAACTACACAACACTGAAGAAGGAAATCAGGGAATACACAAACAAGTGGAAGCAAATACAATGTTCATGGATTGGAAGAATTAACATCATCAAAATGTCCATACTACCCAAAGGAATTTATACATTCAACGCAATCCCTATTAAAGTACCAATGACATATTTCACAGATATAGAACAAATATTTCAAAAATATAACCAAGACCAGAGAGGAGAGGGGAGGAAATTTCAGAGGAAAAGGGGAAGGGTTTACAGGAACAAGTATGAAGGACACATGGACAAAAACTACAGGGAAGGGGGTGGAAATGGGAGGGAGGCGGGGAGCACTGGGGGAGTGGGCTGGGATGGGAGTGAAAGACAAAAAAACTGTACTTGAACAACAATTAAATTTTTTTTAAAATGAAAAAAAATTGTATGGAACCATGGATGACTCCAAAGAGCCACAGCAATTTTGAGAAAGAACAAGGTAGGAGAGATCACAATACCTGATATCAAACAATATTATAAGGCCAGTGTAACCAAAACAGTCTGGTACTGGCATAAGAACAGACACAAAGATTAATGGAAGAGAATAGAGAGCCCAGAAATAAACCCAAGTCTCTATGGTCAATTAATATTTGACAAAGGGGGCAGAAGCAGAAAACGCAATAAAAATAGTCTCTTCAACAAAATGTGTTGGGATATCTGGACAGTTACATGCAAAGAAATGAAACTCAACCACCAACTTATACCATACACAAAAATGAAATCAGTATGGATAAAAGACTTAAATATAAATCACAACATCATGAAAGTCCTAGAGGAAAACATAGGTAGGAAAATCTTGGATATTCCATGCAGCAATATTTTCACTGATATGTCCCCTAGAGCAAGGGACATAAAGGAAAGAATAGACAAATGGGACTTCATCAAAATAAAAAAGCTTCTGCACAACTAAAGAAAACATCAGCAAAATGAAAAGGGAACCAACCATATGGGAAAATATATTTGCCAGTGATACATCAGACAAGGATTTGATCCCAAACACATAAAAAAAAACTCACATGACTCCACTCCAGGAAGACAAACAATCCAGTTAAAAAAATGGGCAAAGGACCTGAACAGACACCTCTTCAAGGAGGACATACATAAGACTCAGAGATATATGAAGGATGCTAGCATCACTAGTCATCAGAGAGAAGCAAATTAAAATCACAATGAGATACCACTTCACACCAGTCAGAATGGCCATCATAACCAAATCAACAAACAAGTGCTGGTGAAGTTGTGGAGAAAAGTGAACCCTAGTGCACTGTTGGTAGGATTGCAGACTGGTACAACCACTGTGGAAAACAGTATGGAATTTCCTCAGAAAACATTATGATTTCCTTTTAACTTCCTCAGAAGATTTCCTAATAACTTTCCTCAGAAAACATAATGATTAATGTTTTTCTCATACATCAATCTTTCTCTCCTTCTATTTTCCCTCTCTTCCTCTATCTTTAAAAATAGATAAATAAAATAATTCTTTTTAAAAAATCATCCTAAACAGAATTTGCACATAAGTATTGATTAATTTCTCTTTTTTGTTTATTGGTCCCTAGAAAGATAATATATGTACATATACAAAACCACAATATCTGTGCACCAGAACTTCAAGTTCTTTTTAAAATGAGGTGACTATATCAGACAATTTTTAGTCTTTCTCAGGCCTAAAAATATCTGATATTATTTTTTTACCTGTGTTTTTAAAAGTTTCCAAAAATAATGAATACTTCATTCATTCATTTAGTCAACAAAATACTATTTGAAGGCCTACTATTTGCCAATCACTTCTCTCGGTACTGGAAAAACAGCAGTGAACCTCATGGAGCCTTCATTTAAAAGGATTCACTTTATTAATATCTTGAACAAGAAAATTTTGGAGTTAGAAGGAAAAAAAGATACAGACCGTCATCAGTGTTTTAAACTTTAGAAAGAAATCTTAATCTGCAATATCCATTTTTCATTTGATTCCAAAAGAAAGAAACCCTGGTTCCTAGGCAGCCCATGCATTTTCCATTCATTCCATCATAAAAATGTAAAAGTCCAAAATAGACAAGTTCCTTTTCCCAAACCACCTGCATTCACTCCACACATCAGCACCTGTCTATTTTGCCTTGAAAATATCTCCCACTATTTGCTCTTTCCATCTATTCCTATTGCCCCTGCCCTGGTTCAGGCCTTCATTTATTCTAACCTACATGAAAAAAGCCTCATTCTCAGACTCACTCAGCTGCATTAATAGAGCAAGTCCTTGCTTGATGAAGCACAGCTCTCAGCATGGCACTCACTCCATTACTCAGAACTTTCAGTTGTTCTTTTTTGCCTTCATAACAAAAATCTCGATTTTTTAGCCTGGCACATAAAATCTTTGGCTATCTAGCTTAAACTGCATTTTAAAAATATTTCCCTCTACTTTTTCTTACATTCTCTGTGTTTGAACCAAAACAAACCACTTATTTTCCACCCTTACCTTACACCAACATACCCACTACTTCTGATCTCTGGGATTTCTGTTCCTTCCATCTGGAATTTCGGCCCTTCCCCAATGATGCACGCCCATATCTATCAGTAGCTTTAAAACACATGTATTTACTTTCGTATCTAACAAGAAACCTGGACTTTAGAAATCCACACTGCTCAACATCATCAGCGACACTAGCTTCTAAATGCCTACTCTTTTGAACTAGCAAGTGACTTTTGTCTTCATGACAACAAGATAGTTGTTAAAACTTCTGGGATTATATCCCCATGCCTGGGTGGGAAAAAAAAGGAAGAGGAAGAAGATGAACCTACATCATGAAAGTAAAAACGTTTTCCAAAACTCCCTAGTAGAGTTTCACTTACAACTCAGGGGCGAGACTCTGTCACCTGGCCACTTTAGGAAAAAGAGTTTTTTTTTTAAATTTCATTTATTTATTTTTAGAGAGAAGGGAAAGGAGAGAGAAAGAGAGAGAAACATTAACATGCGGTTGCCTCTCATACACCCCCTACTGGGGACTCGGCCCACAACCCAGGCATGTAACCTGACTGGGAATTGAACCAATGACCCTTTGGTTTGCTGGCCAGCACTCAATCCACTGAGCCACACTAGCCAGGGCAAAAGAGAGGTTTTAACTGAGCACATTATTACTCCAAACAAAAACCAGAATTCTCTTAATAGAGAATATGGGAAAAGTGGAAAGCAAGATATTCTTAGTAAGACAACCTGAAGTACCTGCCACAGTTGGCAATCAAAGGTATCAAACATACACAGTCAAATCAGTTTTACTCACCGTGCTTCCAATAGACACCATTGTGTGATTTGGGATGCACTTTTTCAGCTCTAAATAAACAACAAATCAGAGTTAGTCCTGACTGCAAAGGCATGGCTTACCTAGCCAAGGTCTTGTTTTCCTGCTACTCCATTCTTTCTACCCTTCCCAAGACACTGTATTTTCTGCTTTGGTAAGGGGAGCAATTATTCTATTAATTTTATCTAGAAAATGAAGACCACAAAACTGACCATCTGCTCTCCCTCTTTGTGATGAAGCAACATATTTGAGTACAACTTCAGTTAACTTTTCATTGTTTCACAACAGCTAACTGTTGGTCTTTCCACTTGCCTCAAAGTTTCCATCACCTTGTAGAGATGGTTATGATCAGACAATGCTTCACCTGTATTGTAAAAAGCTACCCACATACCAAAAGTTTTTCCACTTTTAGATTCCTGGGTAGTGTTTTGGGAGAAGATGTAGTTAGGTGAGTGTAGCTATGTGAGGGCAAGAGGAAGTGGGGTGGGGGGAAGGTTGATAGAGTGTTACTGTTCTTCTGAGGAAGCTAGTTTATGATGTTCAAAGATCACTGATTGTTTTGTTTATTTCTTAGGGAATAATCAACATTAACTTTCTATTATTATGGCCCTTTAGCTATAAAAATTAAGTAAATTTCATGCAAAGAATTTCCCTATTTAGACAGGAGGAAACTATTCATTGATGAAGATGAGCAAAACTTTCTAGTTTACTACTTCCGGTGAGTCCCAGAATCACAGATGATTACTCCCTTCAGGTCCAACTATTGTAATTATGTTAGTGCCCTCTGCTGTACATGTGCAAAATTACAGAAAACTATGTGATATTTCAGATGTCTAGACATTCTTGGCTTTGGCATTTTCCAGAAGCAGGTCCTTAATAGCATCCTTATTTAATTTTAGGGGGACAACTTTAACATGTTGCGCAAAATTCTGCCCTTTTGTAATTGTTGGCTAATGTAAATAGAATAATGAATAGTGTGTAAGAGGCAGCCTTTACAGGCCTTTTTTTATGCTAAGGAAAATACTAATTACTTTTGCAAAATGATTTAAATTAATGTAAATTTAATTTACTTCTTGATATGGCAATTATTTAAAAGCTGGCCTTTTATAATCATTGTGCTCCAATCATATTCTCCTTGACCTTCCTTTTGTATATCCTTCTGTGTTTCTTATTTAAGTCAGAGTCAATTCGGAGACCCATAAACCTTTTTGCTTGCTTATGACACTCTATAATTGTTCTATATGATGTTTGTTTTGTGCCATTGATTTGTTTCTATGCTCTAAATTAAAAATTTCTGCTTCTGTCTGAATTTTATTAACTAAAAATAATATTAGTAGGCTGAAGCATTGGCTGTAAGTGGTCCGCTGTCAACCACTTACCTTTTTGCTTATCCCTCATTCCAGATTATGCAGTTTTAAGCATCACACTCACCTTTAAATAATCATTCCACATCTTTAGAGCAGTGTGCTTCATTCAGATCCATATGCTATATCTTAATTTTGTGAATTTTCTCTCTATAAATAAAGAAATATTTAAAATGGTATAGTTTAAAATGGAAACAAGGGTTTGTTTATACATGCTGATTTTGGTAATAATCTGTGAGTGTGAGAAATGAGTGTTTTCAATTTATTTTTTGCCATCTGATAGTGAATTTTTCTCCCTCTAAATCCACATACTTAATTCATATTTATAAGTATTTAGAGCAGGTTTAGGTAATATGTAAATCTGTATTATTAGCCAAACATTTTTCTTTACTTTTAAGAACTATATTTATGTTTAAGATATATGAATGTATCTTAGGAAATAACTTTTTGATATGAAAATGTATGATACATTTTTTTAAAACTAGGGAAACATTTAAAAATCATATTAAATAAATGTACAAGTAGAACAACAGGACAATGGATCATTTCAAGAATTAATGGACTTTAAAATTGATTTTCATATATTGAAAATATGAAAAATCATTTTCAGATTTCATTAATTGATTTTACTTAATTTGGGGGAAATTAAGTAAATTTTCAGGTATAGCTTAATGCACAATCACAATAAACAAAAAAAAGGGGACTAAGGTAAAAATAAGGTGAATAACAATGGGAAATTTTTTATAATAATACATTCTATTGTCCAGCTAAGTACTTTTCCTCTGAATATATCAATAATTTTCTGTTTTAGGTGCTTCAATCTAGAGGGATAAAACTAAATAGAAGGAAAAATATCACAAATGCTGATACATAATTTCTAGATTCTCTGCTTTTATTTCACATCATTGAATTCAGTAAGATACATTCTAAATGTAAATGTAGCATACATGCATTGGATAGCAGCGTGTTTTATTAAGAGTATTTGTATTCTGTGTTTAAAATATATATATTAAAATAGTTTGTGTTCAACAAGGAACAGAAATACCGCTAGTAAAATGCCACATGTGACCTGAATACTTCCAACAGCAGTGTCACATAACACACAGGCGGCTCTTCCCACAAGCATTCACACTCTGTGTCTGCCTAGGATGAGAGTCTGCCTGCAGAAGTCTGGACACTGACTGAAACCTCATGAAAGGCACTTAGGATGGCTAATGCTCCAATTTCTGACTTTGTTTTGAAGAAAAATGCATTCTTAAAACAGAAACAGTTTATATGTTGCTAAAAACAAAATGGTTGCTAAGAAATTTGAAATGTTAAATCCCCTTGACAAAGTAAACTTGTTAAACAAAGACTAAAGTATCTCTCTATACTTTCCTAGGAATGATTTTTTTTTAAATTCAATGTATGTTGAACAACTTGAACAAGGAGAATAACAATATTACATAAAATGATCAAATAAGTTATTTAATTTTTCCACACACAAAGAATGGTTACATATGTTCTTAATGTAAAGGTAAAGATAGCTACAAATACCCAAGATATCAAAGCAGAGATAGCTAGTTGCATATTCAAATATCCATTCTGTCTTTTTCTTTAGAAACAAAACCTGGTTGTGTACACACACACACACACACACACACTGTTCAGGCAATGTGTCCAGCTAAAAGGCTAAAATACACAGCCTTCATTGAAAGTAGGTATTGTCACATGACTAAAATCAGTCAACAGGTGGATGCTTGTTCAAGATAATCTAAGAACATTAGATTGTTACAAGAAATGCATTTTATATAAAAACACATTGATAGGCTGTGGTAAATGGAGGAAAAAAACATATACTTATTCAATCTCTAACCAAAAGATGGTTGGAATGGTCATATTAAAATCCAAAAAAGGATAATTTTCCCCCCTCCCACCTTTACTGAGGTATAATTGATAACAAATCAAATCATATATCTTTAAACTGTACAATTTTATATACATTGTGAATTATTTACCATAATTAAGCTATTTAATGTACTCATCAGCTCACAGTTACCCTTTGAATATAAGTGCTAAGAATGCTTAATATCTATTCTTTTAACAAATTTCAAGTATACAATACATTAGTTATTATAGTCATCAAGCTGTACATTAGAACCTCAAAACTTACTGATTTTATAAGTGAAAGTTTGTATCCTTTTACCAACATGTTGACTGTTTCCTTTGCTGTACAGAAGATTTTTAATTTCATGTAGTCCCACTTATTTATTTTTTGCTTTTGTTGTCCAATGTCAAGGATTTTCCCTCTCTTTTTCTAGGAGTTTTGTTAGTCTTAGGTCTTATATTTAAGTCTTTAATCCATTATGAGTTAATTTTTGTGAGGAGTTCACTTCCATTCATTTTCATGTGTAGATACACTTTTTCCCACATTATTTATTGAAAAGACTATTCTTTCCCAGTTGAGTGTTCTTATCAACCTTATCAAAGGTTGGCTGACATAGCATGTGGGTTTATTTCCAGGATCCCTATTCTGTTTCATTAGTCTTTGTGTTTTTATGCCAGTACATACTGTTTTGATTACTATTGCTTTGTAATCTAGTTTGAAATTAGGCAGCATGCTGCCTCCAGCTTTGTTCTTGCTCAGGATAATTTTGGCTATTTGGGATATTTTCTGGTTCCCTACAAATTTTATGATTGTTTTTTCTATTTTTGTGAAAAATGCTACTGGGTTGACTGTGAGTGCTTTGAATCTGTATATTACTTTGGGTGGCTTTGACATTTTAACAACATAATTGTTGCAATCCATGAGCACAGAATATCTTCTCATTTACATTTGTGTCTTCTTCAATTTCTATCACTAATGTCATAGTTTTAAGTGTATGGGTCTTTCATTTCCTTGGTTAAATTTATTCCTAAGTACTTTATTGATGTTTATGTTATTGTAAATGGGATTATTTTCTTACTTTCTTTTTCAGGTATTTTCTTTTTAGTGTATAGAAACACAACTAAATTTTGTATGCTGATTTTGTATCTTGTTACTTTATTAAACTAATTGATCACTTTTAGCATTTTGGGTGGAGTCTTCAGAATTATCTATTTATAAGACCATGTCATCTGCAAACAAGGACAATTTTACTTCTTTCTTTTTTGGATGGCTTTTTTTTTTTTCTTGCCTAATTGCCCTGGCTAGGACATCCAGTATTGTGCTGAACAGAAGAGACAGGAATGGGCATCCTTGCCTTGGTCCTAAACTTAGAGAAAGTTTTCAGCATTTCATTATTGAGCATGATGTTAGCTGTGGCTTCTCATATATGATTTTTATTATGCTGAAATACATCCCTTCTCTAATTTGTTGAATGTTTATTATAATAAAAAGGTGTTAAAATTATCTAATGCTTTTCTTGCATCTATTGAGGTGATCACATGATTGCTATCCTTCATTTTGTTAATGTGGTGTATTACATTATTGATGTGTATGTTAAATCATCCTTGCATTCCAGAGGTAAGTTCAATGTCATGGTGTATTATGCTTTTAATGTACTATGGAATTCAGTTTGTTAGTGTTTTGTTGAGGTTTTCTGTGTCTGTGTTTATCAGAGATATTGGTCTATAATTTCCTTTTTTGTGGTGTTCTTGTCTGGTTTTAGTATCAGGGTAATGCTAAACCTGTAAAATAGGTTTGGAAGTGTTCCCTTCTTATATAATTATTTGGTAGAATTCACCAGTAATTCATCTGTATCTGGGTTTTTTTATTGAGATATTTTGATTACTGATTTAATCTCCTTACACATAATTGGTTTGTTTATATTTTCTGTTTCTTCATGATTCAGTCTTGGTGGGTTGCATGTGTCTAGGAACTTATCTATTTCTTCTAAATTACTCAATTTGTTGGCATATAATTTTTTATAATATTCTCTTATGATACTATGTATTTCTGTGGTACCAGCACATGTTTACTGATAATTTCAAATGACTGATGTTAAAGTTCATAGATTCTTTCTTCTACCCATCACATTTGTGATTGAAGCTTTCTACAGCATTTTTTCCATTACATTCTTTGTATTCTTCAGCCTCATAATTTATTTTTATTTTTTATGATCTACAGCTTTCTGTTAAAACTCTCGTTTTGCTCATGTGTTCCCCTGATTTCATCGAGTTGTCTATCTCTGTTCTCTTGCAGCTCACTAAGCTTCCTCAAAGCAATTTGTGAGACAATTCATAAGTATCTATTGCTTTGTTGCCATTTACTGGGAAAACAACGTAGTCCTTTTGTGGAGTCATGGTTCTTTGAAGTCTGACACTGATGTCTATGGATTTGTCTTAATGAATAGCTTTGGGAGAAAGATAATTTCATTTGTCAATCCACCCAGGTATTCTGAGGCTTTCTCAGATTTTTTCTATTGTTGCGCTTGCTTCACACTTTTTGTTCCTTATTGTAGGTGGGGGGATGGGAATTCTTAAGGTTGTATGCCTTCTTTAAGTCCTGCAAAGCCAGGACAGGTACTTTGAGCTTCCTGTTTATTTTCCCTAGAGCAATATTCAGAAATGCTCAAGTTTGTGAGCCTTCTCCAAATCCCCAGACAGGCTGGCTTTCAGCACTTGCTTGCTAGCTGCCTTCCTTTTACTGTCTATGGGAGCCCATGCTGAGAGCCAGACACAGGAGGAGGAGGAGAAAGATGGAGGCTCTGGGTGAGGCACACAGAGTGATGGAGGTGCCTGTGGGCCAGTTGGAGGGATCTGCCAGTGAGATGTCCCCATCTCATGGCTAGCAGGTGAGCTTTCTGGTATGATTTGGTTAGTAGGAAGAATTGTGAAGTGGTTAATAGTGTCGTTTTGATGAGTTCTGATCCCTAACTACTTTGCTCTTAATTTCTCCCAGTCCTCAATCTTGCAGATTACTTGAGTAAAACAGGTAAAGCAGGCAAGAAGTAGGTGTCTCATACAGTGTCCTGCACAAATGGGGAAGCTGATACTCACATACTCTCACTTTCCCCTGTCGGAGAAATCATGGGCTGCCAGAGTTTCTCCAGGTACTAAACCACACTGCCTGGGAGAAGGAGTGATGAAGGCAAAGTAACACTTCTTTTTACCCCCTTTAATGTGTCTATTCGTGGATTTTTAGTGTGCTAGAAGTTCTCCACTAGAATTCCAGACTCTCTTAAAGATACTCTCATCCTTGGATAACTGTGAAAATTGATGTTCTATGATTCCTACTCCACCATCTTGCAGGTGTCAGTCTAGAAAAAATAAAATTCTGAAGAAGGAAAATGATCAGGGTTAAGAAGGGACATTACATAATAATAAAAGGGTTAATCCACCAAGAATATCTAGCTATCCTTAATATGTATGCACCTTCCAAAAAAATCTTCCAAAGATCAAGCAAAAAATGATAGAACTTCGAGTAAAATTATAAATATCCACTTATAAAGTTGAAGATTTCAACACTCCTTTTGTAGCAATCCACAGAATGACAAGACTGAAATCAGTAAGTACAGATAATACCTGAAAAACCACCACCAACCAAACTGTCTTAATTGAAAATTGTAGACCATTTGACCCAATAACAACTGAACAAATATCCTTTTCAAGTGAACATGAAACATTATAAAATAGGCTGTATCTTGTGTCATGAAACAAACCTTACAAATTTAAAGGAAATAAAAACAAAGAAAGTACATTTTCTAATCATAGTGAAGTTAAACTAAAAACCAGTAACAGAAAGATATTTGGAAAATCCACAAATACTTGGGAATTAAATAACACATTTCTAAACAATTCATTGCTCTGAGAGGAAGTCTCAAGAATACTAGAAAATATGTTAAAATAAATAAAAATTAAAAATAAAACAAAGTATCAATGCTGTTGAAAAAGGTAGGAGTTCCTACTTTCTGTTGTGTAGTATTCCATTCTGTAAAAGTACCATGGTTTTTTGATCCACTCATGTAGTTTCCAGCACTTGTTTATTGTAAATAGTGCCACTATGAACATAGGGGTGCATAAGATCTTTTGAATTGGTCACTCAGGATTCTTAGGGTATATTCCCAGCAGCATAATCACTGGGTCAAAAGGCAATTCTACTTTTCGCGTTATGATGAAATCACATAATGTTTTCCACAGTGACTGCACTAATCTGCATTCCCACCAACAGTGCACTAGGATTCCCTTTTCTCCACATCCTCGCCAGCACTTGTTATTTGTTGATTTATTAATTAATTATGGCCATTCTGGATAATGTTATGGGAAGTGAAATAAGCCAGTCAGTGAAAGACAAATACCATATGATCTCACTATAAGAGGAATCTAACAAACAATAAACTAACGAGTAAAATAGAACCAAAGGGATGGAAACATAGAACAAACTGAAGTGAACAAGGGAAGGGGAGGGGATAATGGTGGAAAGAAGGGGAAGGGACTAGACAAAGAACAATGAATGAATGACCTATGGACAAGGACAACAGTGTAGGAATTGACTGTGGGGCTGGGATGCATGGAGGAGGTCAAATAGGGGGAAATTGGTACAACTGTAATAGAATAACAATAAAAATGATTTTAAAAAATAAGAAAACATAAAGTTTGTGGGATGCACCAATACAGTACTTGAAGGGAAATTTATACCATTAAATTCATATGTTATGAAGGAATAGAGATATCAAATAAACAGTCTAAGTTTCTATCTTAAGGAACAAGAAAAAGAAGAGTAAACTAAAACCTCAACAAGTAGAATGAAAGAATGATAAAGATAATAAGTTGTCTGCCTATATAGAAAATACCAAAAACCTACAAAGAACTCCTGAGTTAGCAAGGTCACTAGATACAAGGTCAGATATAAAAAATATATATGTCAACTTACAATAAGCAATTATGTACGTATATAGAATCAATAGGCAGTTGGCAAACAAATTTTAATACTGTATCATTAAAATATCTAAAAAATAAATTCATATGTAAGAATCTTAAGAAAAATGTATAAGATCTTTATACTAAGAACTGCAACAAATATTGATTGAAGAATTCAAACACCTGAATGAACTGATAAAAATGCCATGCTCATGATTTAAAAGAGTCAGTGTTGTTAAGTTGTAAATAATTCCTTCCTAAACTTTTCTATATGTTTGACACAATCCCAGTGAAAAGCCCAGCAGGACTTTTATAGGTACAAATAAGCTAATTTTAAAATTTACTTGAAAAGCAAATAAATTAAAATTAACAAAGTGGTTATGAACAATGAAAACAAAGATGAAAAACATACTACCCTACTTTAATCTAAAATGATAGTAACCAAGACTAAATTGTAACAGTGAAAAGACAGGTGGTTGATTAGAAGAACACAAAAGATATCCAGAAATAGATCAATCTAAATATCATCAATTGATTTTGACAAAGGTATAAAGTCAATTTAATAGAAAAAGAATAATCTTTTCAATAAATGTAGCTCATTGTTGAAAAACTGAATATATATGTCAAAAAGAGAACCTTAACCAATACCTCATACCTATAGAAAAATTAACTGAAAAAATATATTATTGACTTAAATGTGAAATATAACAAATTTTTTGGAAAATAATAGAAAAAATCATTGTAGTTTGGATGAGGAAAAGTTTTTAGATATGATACAAAAGCAATATTCATTAAGAAATATTTGAGAAATAAAACTCTATCAAAATTAAAAACTTTTGGTTTGTGAAACAAACTACTAAAAGAATGAAAAGACAAGCTGCACACAAGGAGAAAAACTTGCAAATCACATATCCAACAAAAGCTTTCAAGATAGAAAGGTAAAAAATTCTCTAAACTCAACAAAAATAAAACAAGTAACTTAATTTAAAAAATAAGCCAACAATTTGAACATACTTCACCAAAGAGAAATACAAATGGCAATAAACACATGAAAAGATCCTCAACATTTTTAGTCATCAATGTAAATTTAAAAATTACAATGAATCCAAATCCAAATCCCAGTAAGTTATTTTTTTCTTTTTTTTTATTTAATTGTTGTTCAAGATGCTAAAATCCTCAACAAAATATTGGCAAACCACATCCAGCAATACATTAAAAAGATCATACACCATGACCAAGTAGGATTCATCCCAGGAATGCAAGGATGGTACAATATTGACAAATTAATAAACATAATACATCACATAAACAAAAGGAAAGACAAAAATCACATGATTTTATCAATAGATGTGGAAAAAGCATTTGATAATGTACAGCACCCATTTATGATAAAAAAAAAACTCAGTAAAGTGGGAATAGAGGGAGCATCCCTCAACATAATAAAGGCTATGTATAAGAGACCTACAGCCAACATCATAGTCAGTGTGCAAAAACTAAAAGCTTTTCCACTAAGGTCAGGAACAAGACAAGGATGTCCACTTTCACCACTTCTATTCATATAGTATTGGAAGTTCTAATCACAGCAATCAGTCAAGAAAAAGAAATAAAAGGAACCCAAATTGGAAAGGAGGGAGCAAAACTGTCATTGTGTGCAGATGACATGATAGTGCACACAGAAAATCCTATAGACTCCACCAAAAAACTACTTAACCTAGTAAATGAATTTGGCAAAACAGCAGAATACAAAGTCCAGCAAGTTATTTTGTAGATACCAACAAACTGAATCTAGCATTTACTTGGAGATGCCAAGACCCAGAATAGCCAACACAATATTGAAGAAGAGCAAAGTCAGAGAGGACTCAACACTACCTAGCTTCCAAACTTACTATAAAGCTAAGGTATTCAACACAGTGTGTTACTGGTGAAAAAATAGAAAGATATATGGAACAGAATAGAAATCCCAGAAATAAATCCACATAAACATAATCAACTAATCTTTGATGAAGGAACAAAGGCAATACAATGGAGAAAACAGTCTTTTCAGCAAATGGTACTGGAACAACTGGACATCCATGTGCAAACAAAAAAAATAAAGCAAACAAACAAACAAAAACAACAAATCTAGACAGAGACTTTAGGACCTTCAAAAAATCCATTCATGGATTGTGGGAGTGAGAGTTTGGTTGGGATAGAGGAGGACAAAGGGGAAAAAATTGGGACGACTGTAATAGAATAAACAAGAATTTTAAAAATCTACTCAAAATGGATCATAAACCTAAATGTAACACAAACTATAAAACTTCTAGAAAATAACATGGAAGAAAATCTAGATGACCTTTGGTATGGTGATGACTTTTTAGATACAACACGAAAGGCAAGAAACCTGAAGGAAATAACTGATAAACAAGACTTCATTAAAATTAAAGGCTTTGCTCTGTAAAACACATTGTTAAGAGATAGAGAAAGCAAGTCACAAAGTGGAAGAAAAATATTTGCAAAGACATAAAGGATTATTATTCAAAATACACACAGTACTCTTAAAAGTTAATAATAAAAAAACTAACAACCCAATTTAAAAATGGGCAAAGAACCTGAACAGACACCCACCAAAAAGATATACATGTGGCAAATAAACTTATAAAAATGATTAATATTGCCCTGGCTGGCATAGCTCAGTGGATTGAGTGTGGGCTGCGAACCAAAGCATCGCAGGTTCGATTCCCAGTCAGGGCACATGCCTGGGTTGCAGGCCACGGCCCCCAGCAACCGCACATTGATGTTTCTCTCTCTCTCCTTCTCCCTCCCTTCCCTCTCTAAAAATAAATAAATAAAATCTTTAAAAAAATGATTAATATCATATGTTATTAGAAAAATGCAAATTAAAACAACAATTTGATGCCACTGTACACTTATAAGAATAACCAAAATCCCAAACACTAACACCACCAAATACTATCATGGTGGAGCAAAAACAACTTTCATTTATTGCTGGTGGGAATGCAAAATGATAGAGCTACTTTGGAAGACAGTTTTTCAGTTCATTGCAAAACTAAATATACTTTAACCATATGATCCAGAAATTGTACAACTTGGTATTTACCCAAATTAGCTGAAAAATTATGTCCACATGAAAACCTGTACACAGATTTTTTTTAGCAGCTTCATTTATAATTGCCCAAGTTTGAAAGGAACCAAGATGTCCTTCAGTAGGTGAATGGATAAACTATGGTACATCCAGGTAATAGAATATTATTTAGCACTTAAAAATGAATTATCAAGCCTAAACAGAATGGAGAACTGTAAATGCATATTATTAAGTGGAAAAAGCCAATCTGGAAAAGATATATACTGCATAGTTCCAATTATATGACATTCTGAAAAAGGCAAAATTATGGAGACAGAAAAAAATTCTGGTTGATCAGGAGTCAGTTTGCTGATTGTAATATTGTTCTATAGGTGTACAAGATGAAACTGGGAGTACATTGGGAGAAACTGGGAGAAGGGTGTATGGGATGTCTCTGTATTATCTCTTACAACTGTATGTGAATCTATAATTCTTTCAAAATAAAAATTTTTAAATATTCAGCATTTCTATTCATTGTTAGGCACAATAAAAGCAGTGCAAAGACAGCCACAAACTAGAAGATACTTGCTTCACCCATTATGGATTAGTATACAGAATATATAAAGATTAAATAACAAATAAAATATATGTATCAATAATCAAATAGAAAAATGGCAAAGACATTTCAGAGAAGATGACAAATGGCTAATATTTATATTAAAATCTGCTGGATCTTATGAGTAACTAGTTAAATACTAATTAAAATTATAATGATATAAGATATCACAACAACCTGATTATAGTTATGTGTATATTATGACCATATCAAGTGTTGGCAAAGGCATGGAGCCTCAGAAGCTCTAATACACTGCTATTGAATATGAAAATTTTTAAAAATCACTTTATAAAACCATTAGATGTAATCTAGACATTTTGAACCTGGTACATACCTCATGATCTAGTCATTAGTTTCCTGGGTCTCTATGTAGAGAAATTCTTGCTCATTTGTGCAAAAAGACATGTTTGTAATAGCTCTTCTCTCAGGGGCGAAAATTGAAACCATCCAAGGTCCTTTATTGGCGGAATGGATTGATAAATAATGGTATGTTCATTCAATGGATTACTCTACAGAGGTCAAAATGAATGAACCACAAGTGTACATACCCACATGGAGCATAATAGTGACTAACATAGACAAATGCAGCACAAAACATACAATATGATCTCAATTTATAAATAGTGTAGAATCATGTATAGGTGGGAAACTTAAAACAAAAAGAAGCAAAAGTGTCATATAAATGTGTATTACAGTTACCATTGGGAAGGGTTGGAGAAGATAAGAGTAAGTAGTACTGTGAAGAAATTCTTAAAGTGAAGGAGAAGTGGATACTTACTTTATTATTATTTTAGAAATCTACTTGAACATCATATGTCCTCATATATATATATATATATATGCAAATTAAAAATAATATATATATCAATTAAAAATAAAATTACAAGATAAAGAAGTGACTCAAGCTGATGACCTAAGTGAATAGATTCTAATGCCAGTAGTTTACTCAAGTATCTATAGAAACCAATTGAGTAAAGAGAAGAATGCACTTCAGATAAAGTACGGCTGGGGACCCAAGCTTTTGTTTCCTTAAGTGAGCATCTAAACTTGTGTCTGGCTGAAATCCTTGTGTGCTACAGCTTCATAATTCTTAAAAATCTTTAGAGTAGTCTACAAACAGTTCTTGTAAGCAATTAAACCATAATATTATCAAAGTATGAATGTCCCAACATATCGTATAGCCTAAAGCGGTTTAGTTTTATTGATGCAGCCTGTATTTTTTCATTTTTTCCCTTTTCAGTTGAACCTGTGTCCAGTTTTGTAGCTACAATGAACAGCAACTCAAAGCCAAGAAAAACTGATTATACACATAATATTCTGGAGATAAAGTTCAGAGAATACACTCACATCTTGAAAGTGTCATAATAGATTGGTGGACATTTCACTGGCAATGACATTCAAAACAGATAGCTTACTGTTCAGGATCTGCCCTGGACTCAAACAACATCAGCAATATTTTGCGCCCTATTCTTTTATTACTAGGTCTGTAAGAAATGAAAAAATAGTGGTGAAATCTTGAATAGATTATTAAAACAAATAACCAGGAAAAATCATTGTCCTAATAGTACTGTGAAATGCCCTGGTGCTGGGCAAGAGACACTCCATTAATGCTGACTAGAACAACATAGCTTTGAGACTTGGATCACAGAAGCCCTCCCTCATTAAAAGAAGTCCATATGGCTCCAAACCCATCTAAGACCCCCAACTATGTGCTTCCTTCAGCCTCAGATCTTTAATCAACACAGATGCTGAGATTTTAGCCAAGGTGCTTGCCCTGCATCTGAATAAACTGTTCCTGCAATTAATTAACCCAGACCAAGCAGTTTTTGTGCTGGTCGCAGATCCTCTGGCAAGCAGAGGAGACCCTCATCCATCATCTCACACCACCAAAACCCCCATTTATATCCCATCCTATGACTCTGAGGAGGCATCTGAGGAGAGAGTAAACCTCTTTACATCTCAAACGTTAGCTAGATTTGGTGTAAAATAACTTTTCTTTAATTCTACAAGATTCCATCTCCTTATATGTTATGAGATGGGACTTGTTCCTTATTTTAAGAAACAACCAGAAGTTTCTTCATCTTTTCATTGTTCAATATACCCAAATATTTTTCTAGATAGATGTATACATTGTTATGAATAACAACTAAATATTCATACTGTTAACATCATGTAACCCAAACTAGCAAGTGAATTTGACTGATTACTGATCCACTTTCCACAATATTGAGGTTTCCCTGAAAATGGTTTTAAATCTAATTGCTGTCAACAGTGTTGAATTTAAAAAGAAAAGAGATTTTTGTGATTCTTCTTCATGTTTTGATATTATCTTCCTAAATATAGACTGAGAACAAGACAGAAGTAGATAACATGTTTGGAATTCCTTGATATATTAAAACATCAAACATTTTTTTTTCAATTAACAGGTAAAGATTAAGGAAGGATTAGAAAATGTGCATGAGTGTTAATATCAGGGCAGCAAAATAGCAGTGGGAAACAGATAGAAGAATATCAACACCCTACCCTGTTCCTTTATTGTTAATTGAGTGTGTTTCATATTCTCCTGCCACTGACTTAAAATTCTCTCCCCCACCCTAATAATTTCAACTCCCAGTCTCCTCATGGTTTCATTAAGATACCTTTATTAGTGTTTATCAGAAAAAAAGTTATTTTTATATTTTCTCTTAAGCTTATCCATCTTTCATTGATAAGGTTATACATAATAAGTGTTTTGGACTAAGATGTTTTTTATTGCAAAAAATCCTTACCTTCAAGATAAAAAGTATAGAGAGAAAAACACAATTTAGTAGACACATGTTTAATGGAAAAATACTTTTATCAAACTTAACCTATTCCAAATTTCTGTGGACCCTTGAATTGTACATTGTAATGAGTGACTGTCATGGATGCTGCTGACCATATTTATTTAGTCAGATAAATAAATTGGGACATTTTCACTGCAGGTCAGACTACTTACATTCTTCTGCTAGGTTCCATGTGAAGTGCCAACTCCTTCCAAGCAAATTTTAACATTAAGGAAGTCTACATGTTAAAAAATACTTCTTCACTTTCATTCTTAATCACTACCTTTCAATTAGATTCATTCAAATAAAGCAACTAATATTTTATTTCAAGAGTCATCAGGAAGCAAAGTAGAATGAAAGCACAATTTAATAAGACAAATTTAATGTAAATACTACCCCAGAGTAACAGATAGTTGAAGTTAACTCACTAGAATAAATTTTATAACCCATTTAGAATATGGGGTCAAAATCTGTTTGTAGAAAAATAAAACTAATTCCTTTCAGGTATTTTTTTTACCATAGTAAATTATGCAAACTATTGAACCCAAAAATAGTGTTTTTAATATTTTAGAAATATTGGTAGTAATGCCATATGGAATTTATAACCCCCTTATATTTAACATATTGGGATTTATAACACATAAAATCTCTTACAAAGGGTATCATGATTCATATACTAAAAGTATTGAAACTAATCAGAATTGCAGTACAAATAGTAATGCTTAAAACTTTTTGCATTGCATCTGGTTTGAATTAGATTAGAATGATCACAATAATGCCATCAAAGATTACTTTAAAATTAAACTTTAATAACTGGGATAATTTAATGAATAATATGCAGAAGAATCATAGAATGAAATTTAAAGGGGCAAATTTTTAACAATGTTTTTCTAAATAGAACCTCAAGAAAAAGTCTTTATAACAGAAAAGTTACAAAATAATACAATGTAAGACTTTTAGGTTTCAAATCTTTGTCAGAAACATGGAAAAAATGATTTTCCTTAAACTGGTTGGAAAAATCAACCTTCTTTTTGAAGTGAAACCTATTTAAATTTAATCTGCTTTCAAGAACTAGCAAAATAAATACAGTAATACATTACTGTAAAGGATAAAAACACAAAGAAACATCACAACTCCTTAAGTTGCAATTAACGCAAAGATTCTGGTTCATTACCTTGTGTGTGTGCATGCGCACATGTCTAGAAAATACTTGCAGTTCAGTCTCTCTGGGAAAGAATGAATGAAGAAAAGCTTCCTACTTAATTCTAAAATTACTAAATAGGACGTAGTTTTCTAGTTTCAGTTGTTTGTAATTACCACGATCATTCTACCACCAGTGAGCTTTACACTAGAAATTGTAGTACTGATGTAGAGTAATAATGTACAATTAGCATTTCTTACAGTTTAATAAAGATCTCTTTGGAGAAGATCATGGGGCCTACATATGAGAAAGACAAGCTTATAAATAATGAGATTCTTGCAGCAGTTTTTAACTTAACCCTATAAAATGTCATGTAAATACAAAACAGTCTTATTGAAATTTGTTCTTTAACAAATGAGGTCATATGGTGGTTAACATTACTTGTACTCACACAGGGTGTGACTACCAGGCAGATGTATTCTAAACCTACCTACCAAATGACTTTTAAAATAAATACTCTGGTCATTACTTTTAGAATTAAAAATTCTTATAGATATTGTTTCCTGTTTTGTTTGTTTAGCAAAAAAATAGTTTTATAAATATTTGCCTGAAAAATGTTACCTTTTTATTTAAGGAAATTAACACCAAAAAAAAAAATCATCTGGAGTAAAGAGAAATCCTAAGATGTGTCAAATTTTTATCTCAGTGTTTAAATTACTGATATGATTATTTTAATTAACAAAACAGTGGTTTTTCTTACAAGTAGGAATGTCAAATTTTCAGAAAATTGTTGAAGATTAAAACTAGTTAACTATGGAGCTTTTAAAAAAAGAGATTGTTTTGAGAGCTGGGTGATAAAAACTTTTGAAAACAGATGATAGTGATGACTGCCCAACAGTGTGAATATAATTAATGCCATGGACTGTACACTTAAAAATGGGTGGAATGACGAATTTTATGTTATGTATGGTTTATTACAATTCCTTTTTGAAAGGAAGAAGAGACTGATTGGCTCTGTGACAAGGACTTGTCATGCAGGCCTCACTGCCCGAGCTTCCGGGGGGCTGGCTTCTCTCTGGGAAGTCCACTTACACGTCCTGTCCCTCAGTTTCCGTCTGGCAGTGGTTGTCTTTTCCACAGCCACAGAAGGCTCGTAGAGGAAAATGCAAGGCATTATAAAGAACAAAGTTAGTCTAGAGAAAAACCTGAAAAAGGAAGATGGTATTATACAAAAGATTGATGCTACATTTTGGAAGATATATGATTTTATTTATTTGTTTATGCCAAATTTTTAACAGAAATATGCAAGGGAACATGGAACAAGTAATTGAGTCAATGATTTTAGATCAGAGGCTTACTGGTATAGTTCAATCAGATTATTTGATGAAAATTTTCTTCATGTATTCATCCAAAACCCTAAACAAAGGGGATACAAATACAAACATGAGATCTGTCCTAAATACCGTATTCTGGAAGGAGAGAGAAAGAATGTGTGATCAGCAGCATTTTGGCCCTATTATCTTCACACCTTCACATTATGTCCGTGAATATATTACCTTCCATAGAGAAAGGAAACCAAGGTAGTGAAATAGAATTAAGGTTGTTAATCAGTTGACCTTAAAATAAAATTATCCTGGATCATACAGGCAGGCCTAGTATGATCATATGGACCATTTAAGTCAGACAGGGAGGTAAAAGCATGAGACAGAGGAATGTTTTCAGCATGAGAATTTGTAGCATGAGAGGGGCTCCCACATGCAGACTTTGAAGGTGGACACAGGAAGGCCACGAACAAGCAAGGAATGTTGGTGGTGGTCTCTAGAAGTTAGAAGCAGCCCTCACCTTTTGCCAGCAAAAAATAAATTAATTAATTAAATGGGAGGAGGGACTTCAGTCCTACAATGTCAAGGAAATGAATTCTGCCAAGGACCTGAATGAGCAAGAAAATAGATTCTTTCTCCTCAAAGTCTGCAGAGAAGAACACAACACTGCTAACAGTTTGATTTTAGCCTGGTGAGACCTGTCCTGGACTTGTGACCTACAGAAGTTCACTACAGTCAGGGCCAGCACTCGGCCAGGAAACCATATAAATGGCATAGGGCCTGGGAAGCATAGTTGAGCAATGTGCTTAGGAGGAAAGTGAAATGAATTTGCTGAAGAGCTAGCCAGTCTCTGAAGCACGACTCAATGAAAAAAGAAACCAAATGTATGAACACAAAATTTGTAAAAAAATGAAATAAATCCAAAAATTTTTAAAGTGTTTAATATCACCATGATTCAAAAATGCAAGTTAAATGAAAGCATTACAATCTCTCACTTACCAAATTGGCAAAGACTTTTTTTATTATAATATCTGATGCTTGATGAGAAGAAAATAGGACTCTAATACAAGGCGGGAAGAAGCATACACCCTTCCCCGAGGACCACTTGACTGTGCATGTCAAACTCCAAAAACGCAGATCCTGAGGTGCACCAATGTGGCATCTAAAAATCATTTTAAGAAAAATATTAAATATCATTACACAATTTTACTCTAGCAATACTTAAAATGGGGAATGTTATTAGAAAAGTATACATCTGAATCTGTATATTATTTAATTGGGCATATTTTTAAAACTATCTGTGTGGTGTTTAAATGAAAATATGTTAAAGTATATAAATTTTATCTAGGAATTAATTTTTAGGAATTTAACCCAAGGAAATTGTTAAGGAAGTATGAAAGACTTCCCTAATATTGTTTAAAAAAGCTCAATGTTCAATAGTAGTTTGGTTAAATAGACATACGTATTTAATAAATAGATATGAATATATTATATCTCTTCAGTGGAATACAACACACTCATTAAAAACAATGTCATAGTAGTATATTTACTGACATGGAAACTATATGAAAAACATACATTATTAAGTAGAAAAAATGTTATAAAATATGTACAGTGTTGATGATTCCTCATCTATAGAAGAGAAAATGTACATCTGCCTGTATTATAATGTAGCATTTGCCTAGCAAAAAGTCTGAAACATATTTATATTGTTAAAATAGAATGTGGAATTATAGGTGCTATTTCTCCTTATTGATTTTCCCTTTTAAATAATATTTATATAATAATCACATTTTATTTTATAATATAAAATATATTATAAGAAATGAAAATACAGATGAGGACAAAGTTCTAAAATTCAGTTTCTGAAAACAAAATGTTATCAGTCTAATGACTTTACAATATACAACACACTTTTAAGTCTTTAATCTAGAATATTCTGTTACAACAGCCTCCAAGCCTATGATCACTTTTGTCCCAATTCCTTTCATGACACTGTTCCTAGAATCATGACTAGCCACAAGAATTATCTGGAAGTGATCTAAGTGATCTGTACACTTTCAGCTAGAGGGAACAAAGGAGATGGGACTATTTCCATGAAAATGTAAGCCTGTTGTTCAGAAAACATTGCCTACACCTATGTACATGTAGAATAACAGTCCCTGCTACTAAATATTAACTGTATTTAATGTGAACTTCTATTTCCAATTTCCCTCACAGAAAGAAAAAGAATAATTTCCAGTTTACACTGGTAGGATTGGAAAAGGCATCCAGCAATAAGTCAATCAAATAAGATTTTAAATTCTTACTATGTGATTTGTAGGGAAGGCAAATGAACAAGCAAAAACCCCAAGGCTATCATCAAGAATTTGATCTACAGTATGGATATAGTAGTTGCTCCTTTGGCGTCTCCCACTGATCATCCATATGGTCAAAGACTACAGCGTTCCAGTGTATGATTTCTGAGATAGAGCGGATCTGGGAATGACAAAGCCTAGGGTGGGGGTGAAGTACTGACAAGGTGATGATCATCAGAATGAGAAGATCAATTACAGGGAAAGCAGAGTGTTGCATGGGGCTTCTGCATGGACACAAATTAGCCAGTATGATGACATGGGGAAAAAAGAAAAACAATTTCCGAGGTGCCAAAAATTCCATAAATGTGGAAACATAGTATAAGGAAGGGAGATAGAAACCTCAAACAAGAAGGAAATTTTGCTTATAGTTCAAGAGTACTAGGCTGGATGATAGTGACTGGATTGTTAAGTCTTCCTAAGACTGGAGAAAGCTAGACATGAAAGACAGAGCCACATTCGCCTGTACTCTTTGAGTTGTCCTAAATTTCAGTTGAGGTCAGGAGAAAAGGCTTAGGAAGTAGGGGTGGAGGGAGGTATTGTAGAACAGGGTTCCAGAGACAATAATATAATGGAAATAATATTAGTGAACAACTACAAAGTGTATACTGTGTGCTTGACTTATTCACTCTTCTCAATAGCCAAATGTATGCACTAATATCCCCATTTTGCAGGTGAGGAAACAGGCATGAGAGATTAAGTGAACTGCCCAATATCATATGGCTTGTGAGGGGCACAGATGGGATTCAGACTAGGCAGTCTGGTCCCAAAGTTCACACTTCGAAGCACTCCTTTCCTCTCTAACCAAAAGGTTTGGAAAGAGAGGAAGAATGGGGGAGAGGCTCAGGAGAGGAAGCATCACAGTGGAGTCCCAGAAGCAATGTTTGACAAAACCAGCAAGATCAGGGAGACAAAATCTAAAAAGGGTGGGAATCATAAAAGATGCATGTTCTATTGAAAAATCTGACTGGATATATGTAACATTGATTATGACATTACTGATACTTCAAATTTTAAATATTGCTACATACATTCACTTTCAAATAGCATTTTCAACATAACATAACAAATCATTACTGAGTAATCTGTATAGTACACACACACACACACATACATCAAAGGTTGTGATTTAATATGCTTAAATTTGTTGGATGCATTTTTGTAGTGTAATTTAAACAAATATCTCCTAAGAAACTACATCTCTGGAAAAAACAATGATGTTCACCCTTTACTGCTTCTATAAAAGGGAAGAACTAAAATAAAACTGTGAGAAGGTGGCCATAAGAAAATCAGCCTCCAAAGTACAAAGCCATAATTAAATTTTATTTATAAATGTAAATAGATTTTATGTGTTTGGTTTTTAAGCTTTTTAGCATAAAGTACAAGGTCATGTAAATTATGTAACTGTAATTTTATGAGTAAAAATGCCAAAATTAGAAAAACTTTGACTAATTTATTTAGTATTTAAAACCTTATTGTATTCTTAGAATTTTTTCAAACCATCTCCCATATTATCCATATTATTTATGAATATGAAAATTATTTCTATAAAACTATGCTTAAAATGATGATGAATCAGCATTTGTGCCAAAAGAACATCAAGTAAAAGAAAAATGAGATACAAATAACAAAAGAAAAATTGTTAGGAATGAAATTACACAGATTCTGCCTCAATTCTTTATTTTACACTTCTTTTGTAGACCTGACCTCTGACAAAGGTTTTAACTAGCAAGCAAATTTAACACTTCAGCTGTTTACCATGCCTTAAATCTGACCATTTTGGAGCTTCTTCAAATGAGCCAGATGAGAAACTACTTAATTAGGATTTTAATTATTTTCTTGCATTCTGATAGTATCTGGGAGTCACTGAGAAGCAGCTTGTTTCTGCAGTTTCTCAGCTGCTAACCCCGTTCCCCAAGGCAATGCTTGTGGGTAAATTCCCAGCTCCAGGGAGCGCCAGAGAGAAGCTGCGCACTGCAGAGCGGGGAGGTGCAGCGGCAGGCCTGCCTGAACTTTTGTCGTAGCCCGAACTCCATTGTCTCAGTGGGATACAACTGTCTCCTTCTAGTGGGATGGAGTTAGTGTATTTTGGCTTCAGAATCATGTTGTATCTTTGAACTTCTCTGTGTTCCTGCAGTGACTGAGTTCTGAGTAATAAAGTGCGAGTTGGCTGTTGATGATTCTAGCTTTTAAGAAGAATCAGATAAAAAAAAGTGCATGTGTGTGCAAATGTGTTTGTGTGCAGTTCATGTATTTAAATATCAATATTTTCAGTCCACAAATTGATTTTTAATGAGTGAGATAATTAGCATGATTATGAAAATTTAAGATTTAAGAGCAAAGAAAAAATCTCCATTAGTATTTAAGAGTTTCAGATAACAGAAAGGTGGGGGATCAGATAGACATTTTATCCTTTTGTTATTTCTCAGTGAACTTCATTTGTGGATTACTGTGGAATAGTTTGTGTTCACATAAAAATAAATAGGTTAACTCCTCTGTATTTGTTATGGTTTGTAATTTGTTCTGGAGCCTTACTGTAACATCACCCATTAGAAGTCAGACTTTAATTTAAGGTCCATCTTTAATTCTGTCCAGATTTACTGGGAAAACATCATAATAGTCTCTACTTCATTTCTGTACAGTCAAGCTTGACCTTGGAGCACAACTGGAGAAGGCAGCATTCTAAAGACAGTCTGCCTAGATTTCTGTCCCTGGTTATTCAGTGCTAGTCTAGATACTACTGTGAAGGGGTTTTGCAGATACAAAATCCTGAACTGATCACATGAGTCCTTTTAAGAGCTGAGAATTTTCTCTGACTGGTGGGTGGCAAAAGGAAGAATCAGAGAATAACAAAGCTAAGAATTTGACATGTGATTGCTGGCTTTGAACACAGAGGAACCAGGGGCAAGAATTATAGCAAAGACAGGCCTCCAGGAACTTGGAATAACCCCTACCAGGGGTGTCCAGCCGTATGTGGCCCAGGATGGCTATGAATGCGGCCCAACACAAAATTGTAAATTTACTTAAAACATTATGAAATTGTGTGTGTGATCACGTGTGGCATTGTATTTTAATGTGTGATCCAAGACAATTCTCCTTCTTCCAGGGTGGCCCAGAGACACCAAAAGTTTGGACACCCCTGCTAGCATCATAATAGTTAAGAAAATGTTGGAGACCTCAGTCCCGTTATCCAAGGAAAGGACCTGAATTCTGCCAACCACCTGAATGAGCTTGGGAGCAAATTCTTCCCCTGATGTTCCATTTAAGAGCTCAGTGTGGTTGACATCTTGTGAGGCCCTAAACAGAAAACTTTGCTGAGCACCATAGGACTTAATACCCACAGACATAGGTAATAGATCGGTGTTGTTTTAAAGTGCTAAATTAGTGGTAATTTGTTATGAAGCTATACAAGACTATTACAATAGTGCTTAAAGAATATTCAGATCAGCAGCTTTTTTTTTTTTTTTTGCCAATTCTGACCTTATTTTATAAGGACTCATTTTATCCAACTCCGACTTACTTCTTTTTCTCTGTTCATCCTTGTTTGTACCTCACTTATACCTCTTGGTCCACGTGTTAGTACTCTTGCTGGCAGATAAGAACAGAAAAGATTGAGGTCAGTATTTACATTGTATTTTCCAAAGTGTAAGCTGCAAACAGCCAGTGGTATCTATTAACATGGTTTTTAGGTGGTTCCCAGTTTCCTGTGATTTTTTTTTGCAAAGCGATAATGACCCCAATAAACCCTGCATAAAACTTCAATTCATTCCTTATAGCACAGGTAAGTAGAGTTACCTTTATGAAATAGCATATTGTCCCAGTGGTCATTGACTTATCTAGAACATACCCTGATCTTTAGTTTCTGAGATTTAAGGCACTACGAAAATCACAAAACTAAACTAAAGCAGCATTTTGAAAATGAGTGGATGTGAGACATACATTTGAAACCAGGGTGGAGATTACCTTTTTAGCAAATGTGTTTTCTTTGCACCTTTTAATCTGTTTTATCCAATCTAGAACTTCAAATAGTAGTGCTGAGTCATTATTAGCCAGCTGAGTCTTTCATAGAAATAGGGTCAACTGCATGCCCTGCTGGCCTGCTCTGTGGAGAGAAAAGACATGTACGTGCTCCTTCCTTCATTCTACACTTCTTAGGGTAAAGCAACATTGAAAAGCAAGCAGTGCCAGTGGCAAGTGTATGACATTGTGTTTCATCATGGAAGCAGAATCACTATGGGTGTTAGGGAATGAAGTACTTATTAGAGGGATTACAAATTACATAACTGTGGGGGCTGGGGAATCTACAGAAGTATGTTACTTCTGTATCTTCCTGGAGGCATTAAAGGTCAGTAGGGTTGGCATTCAGGAAGATATATTGGATGTGACTCTGGGGAGAGGAGAAAAATGAGAACCTGAGAGGACAAGTTGAAGCCTGCATATCAGCAATAATGTGTACAAGCTGTAGCATTACTGGTGCCCTGCACCAACCCTTAGAACATAAGGGCTCACTACTTCACTTCTGCCTTCCAAATTTTGTGCAAATTTCCCTGGTCACCATCCCTAACCTGGTATCACATATGCAAGGAGATTCTGAGAAAAATGGTTCAAACCTTGCTAAATTGGCAAGGTACAGAACCACCAGAGTAAGGTAGAAACCAACTGCTGTCAAAGATCATCGAGTAGAGATAAGCCTAGAAGGAACCTCCACAATATCTAGTCTTTATGTATTCTTATCTCCCATGTAGACCAAAAAATAAAAAATAAAAATCCTATTATGGATTTTCAACATTTATGCCTAATAGCTAGACTGAGACATTGCTTATGATCTTCAGTAAAACTTTGAAGACTGGTCCCAGAGCTAATGTCAAAATCCTATAGTAGTTCCCAGGTCCTAGAAAATAGTCAGCTCTTCCCAATAATAGTACGACAAACATCTCAAAAAAACCCCTCCTGTGGTACATGTATATGATAGAATACTACACAGAGGTAAAAGGGAAGTAATTCTTACCTTTTGAGACAGCATGGATGGAACTGGAGACTATTGTGCTAAGTGAAATAAGGAAGTCGGTGAAAGACAAATACCATGTGATCTCACTTATAAGTGAAATCTAAAGAACAAAATAAATACATTAGCAAAATAGAACCAGAGGCATAGAAGCATGGAACAGACTGAAAGCTATAGGAGGAGAAGGAGAGATGGGGACTGATTGAAAGAAGCTGAAGGGATTAGTCAGAGAACATATGTGAAGGACCTGTGGACATGGACAATGGTGTAGGGATTGACTATAGGACTGGGGGTGGGCAGAGTGGGCAAAGAGAGGAAAATTGGGGCAACTGTAATAGCACAAACAGTAAAATATTTAAAAAATAACTTCTGGATTGGATAAGTTGAGAACAGATAATGGCAGGATAAAGGAGCCCATATCTGCTTGGGGGGAAAGACAAGAGGGAATAAACCAAAGGAACAATTGAAGCAGATACTTTTAAAATGACAAATTTCAAATAAAGCTGGGAGAAACCTTATAGAATATCTTATCATCCTCAGGTTTGTCCAGATGGAAAGCACCTGAAAATCGGTATTCTTACAACAATATATTGTGAAATGCTGATACATTATTTTCTTATAAATTGAGGACCATTTTGCTGGAAGAAAAATAAAGCTATACTGCATGTATGCAATATGAAGTCCCAACTACAACCACGTATGAATAGTGGTTCTCAGACTTGCTCAGATGGAAAGCACCTGGAAGTCATGTTATTCTTTTCAGAATAATATAAATATTGATAGATTTTTAATACCATGTGAAATGAGAAGTTTTTCTTCAAGACGACAGAACTATATATGTATAATATGAAATCATTACCATGAGCACACATGTCTTCAAAGCTGAAATAATCAATTGTTTCCAAACATTTCAATGTGAAACCATTTACTACTTGTTCATATGTGTTTTTCATCTTCTAATCCAACTAGCCATAAAATCAAAAAAAAAGATTTAAGAAAAAATTGTGGGTAAAGACTCTTAAATTTAGAAAAATACATTTATTCAGTACCTTTATTTTTGAGAATTGGGAAAAATCAGGCTGTTATCCCATTTGAGCATCTGGAAACTTCAGTCACAAAGGTAAAGGGCCCAAGTTCCATAGGATCATAGTTTGAAAACCATCAATCTAGATCAAACCCCTTAATACAGATGAGAAAACTGGCCTAGAGAAATTCTAACTTGCCAAGGGTCATACAAATAATTGATGACAGACTTGGAGCTAGGAATCTTGTCTCAATTCCTGATCCTGTGTCTTTTCCGAATTAGCTTGGATCTAATTTGTCCACCCCCCAGGGATCAGGTCGTTTCCTTAAGCTGGTGCTGGAGGAGAACTAAGAAGAAGAATATATGGAATACCTAGGCAGGATCTGCTAGGAGTTCACCCAGCCTCAAACTTAAAAACACCCCTCAGATTGCAGGGAAATCTGGTAGACTTAACATGGGTGTTAAACTGCATTCAACTGCATTGCACTGCATTCCTTGCCTTCAGAGTTACATAGAGGTCAAATGAAGGAATATAAAAATGTGAAACCATCCATGGGAAGAGCACTAGGTACATGACAAAAAACATGAGAGAGTATCTAGAAGAAACAGGATAGATCAGCTTCAAGTAGAGACACCTAAATATAGCCCTGTTAACACCCATGATCTTGTGCCTGACAGAAAACATCTGCCAACCTCTGTCTTAATAAGTTGAAATGTTGCGATGTACACTATTTCCAGCAGAAAAGCAAATAAGTTTTGTCAAATGCTTTGATTTTGATCATTTGAGAAGTGGTTCCCTGGCTCATTGTGTGAAGGGAGGTCCTGAGACTGTAAGTCCCTAGGACACTGTTGCTTTCGATTGCTTGTGTTTACCATGTGTGTAGAAGGGCTGCTCCCTACACACATACTATGCACTCACTAGTCACACACACTTTGGATCATCAGAAAAGATTGTGGCATTATTTACACTTCACATTTTCCTAAAAAAATTCTTAGCTATGGTCATCAAGTGGCTATCACGTATTTCCATACTTGTGTCTTGTTCGTGTATCTTGGTTGTACATGATTATTAATACAAATAATTAAGCTCCCACCTTATTTACTAATGATCCTACTGGTTATACAGCTTTGGGCAAGTTATTAAACTTCTAAGCCTAACTCCTCCTCTGTAACATGGGCACAACTAGAAAGTCTACTTCACAGGGTTGATGGAAGTAAACATGAATTAAGCCACGTAAAGCACTGATTGAAAGACTAGCAATAGTAAGAGTATAATAATTAACTGTTATTATTATTACTATTATTATTTCCTTTTTACCTATGAGGAATATGAGGCTAAGTGATTTACCGAAGGTTACAGTTTAGTACCTGGAAGCATTTAACAGGGTTATCACTAGCTGGTGAAAGTGAAGGTAATTTTTTAAAAATTTTCTTCTTTGTGCTGTATAGTAGACATGCAGTAGTTGTATAATCAGAAAATAATAAATTTTTACAGATGCTATATAAAAATTTAAATATATAAAAATTAAAATGATAAAATTGCCACATGTGAACTCCTGCCCTTGGGAAGATCATGTGTACCTTCTAACTTCTCTCTGACATTGTCACCAGTGTCTGTTCATGGTATATTCTCTCCTACAAGTCAGCCAGGTGACTGTCCTGCTCACTGCCTGCTGAGCAGCCCGGCACCAAGGAGCAGACAAGAGTCACATACAGTAACTATGCTATTCACTCAGCTTTTCTTGAATGCAGGATCACTCAAAGTAGAACATCAACAGACATTAATATCCTACTTCTACTCCAGCAATCTAAGAGAAATGTAACATACACACCCACAGCAATCAATGGGGGATAATGAACCCGAGTCACAGAGTCTCAGCCTGCAGGTCCAGGAGACAGCACGGTGGGCAAGGAAGTTGTCAGCATCATGCAAGGCAGGATCTCCAGAGCCAGGTGGGCAGCAGGGCAGGCGAAGTCCTCAGTCCAGCAGGGCAGAGGCTCAGCTGCCAATGCCCAGGGAGATCAGCGTGGCGTGGAGCAGCACTCTGCTGTGAGGAGCTCAGCTGTCTCAGCAGTGCCCTGAAGCCTGCTTCAGTTATACCTAGAAAGTGGTGTACTCCACCCTTCTGGTATTTTGATAAATTTCTTGGTATCCAGCTGGCAAATGTGGAATTTCCCCAGAAGCCTGTCTGTGGGTGGTCCTGCTCTGCAGACATGGTTATTCTGATTACCTGTGCAGATATCTTAGGTGTGTCTCCTTGCTAGATGTCTTTACCCTGATTTAGGTAGCTTCCCTCTTGAACAAAGGTGTCATTTTGGTTGACATGAATGACTCCACTTTGTTTATATATTTTATGCTGTCTTGATCTGACCAATGACATTTTATTGGTTTTGCTCTCCACAGACATCTCAAATGTTGACCTGATCAAGGTCATCTCATTTTATTTTCCTTTAGTCTAATAACTAACCTTTCTATACTTATTCAAAAAGTAAAGAGTATTGTCAAAAATATTATCTCATTTACTCCTCAAAGTAATATTTGGGGCTTATACTATTACTTCTATGATGCCCATTTTATAGATGATACAAAATAGGCTTACAGAAATCCAAGGTCACTGTGCACCCCCGACCTCCCAGGACATTCTGATTTCTACTTAACCACTGGATTCTGCATCCCTCCATTACCTGTATGTGCTGGTGGTCTGTCCATCCATCACTTCCTAGTGTCTCCTCACTGTGTAGCCATTTAGGCAAGAGAAGTAGTCAGATGGCACTTCATGTACTGGTACAACTTTTATAGAAGGAATATTGTGAATATTTATTCAATGCTGTAAAAAAGCATTAATACTCTGATGCAGCAGTCCCATTCTTAGGGAATTATATTATATCCTTTATGCTAAATAAACCAAATGAACAAAGGTTTACATGAAAGGATGTTCATCACTGTTTTATAACAGCTAAAAATTATGAGCAACTTATATGCAAAACAAAATGCTATTAAGTAAAATATGGCACATTCATATGATGGAATACTATATAGTCATTAAAATCATATTATAGGAGGCATTTAATAGCGTGGAAAATTTTCATCATTTATTATTAAATGAAAAAGCTTACAAAACAATATGGGCAATGTGTTCCCAATTTTATTTTGTTTCTATGGGTATAGAAAATAGATTGAAAGAATAAAGACTAAAAGGATAACTCTCAGTGACCCTAAATGATGATATTATGAGTAATTTAAATTACTTATTTGTGCCTTTATATTTTATCATTTTTCACAATAAATGTTATTTTGTAATCAGAAAAAGATATGCATAAAAAGAAAAATTGAGTAAAGATGAAAAAAGGCTATTCATTTCATTTATACCGTAACACAAATTTTAAATGAAACAGCCTTCCTTAAAGTATGCCTTGAAATAATTCCTCCTGTACATGTTCAGAGAGAAAAATTTACTTTCACATTAGCCCATAGCTTTAGTAATGTTTCACTGGATGCATACAGTTATCAATAATGCAAGAAGAAAAGTAAAAAATCATAGTTCTCAAAATTCAATTTTATTTTATTTTTCATTTTAGGGCTATACAGTTTTGCTATAAAATGATACCTTTTACTTGAGTTTTTCAAAACATAAAAAACTGTTAACTTGGCTGACCAGGTTTTTTTGTCACTTGTTACTCTATATCCCTAACTCATTGTTACTGATATTATGCATTACCTAGACTGTAAGACTCCCAAGGGTTGTGTGGAAGAAAACTATTGCTACACTGTTTTGGAAAAACGCTGCTTTGTAATGTATTGACCTTAGTTTCCTTATGTCTTTAAGTAATATCATACTTAACATAATGCCTATCCATGCCCTATACCTCTTTTGTCCTTGTAGCTTTTCATGTGTTTCTCTCTAGTGGCTGAATATTTGTGTTTTTTAATTACCCATGAATATAATCGTCTTCCAAATACAATTTCAATTTACCCTCATCCATCCATTTGTGTTATTCTTCTAATCTTTTTTTGTATCATCTGCTAAATTCCTCTTTCAATTCATTAACAATTTGTTAAACATGGCTAGCCTTCACACCAACCACACCTTCAGACAACCTGCTGTATCTAAAACGTCGGCATGTATCATTGCTGATACATGCCTGGATCTTAAATACCTGTAACAGTAGTCTTATTCCAGCCAACTCGAATTAGCTTCATCAGGAATTCTATCAGACAGTATATACAAGAATTTACAGTAGCATGATTTTATATAATTTCCACTGTATTTCATTTTCCATTGACTTTGTAACTTTTCCCAGGATGGCTTACTATAAACGAACCCTGCCATTGAGATGTCTAAAGCTAATGCATTCCCCTCCTCCCTAACCCTCTGAAGCTTCCTCAGTCTGAGTTCCTTTTCTTTGTCATCACCAGTCACCTAATTCTGTAAGAACTTATTCTTTGTTGTTCTCTGTTTCAACTCCTGTCCTGTCAGTCCCGGCATCTGCCACTGCTCCAAACTGACTGCCAGTGGTTGTTTCCCTACAGTGCTCCTCCTGCCTTCCTTCACCAGCGACATCCAAACCAGCCTGAGTCCGTTACTGACTTCTTCTGTGAAAACTTCCAAAATCACCCACCATTCTTATTCTGCTGCTCTGCAACCACCCCCACCCCCTGCAGAATTAAACGCTTCCTCCCTGTATCCCCAAGCTCCAGATATTGTGATCTAAGCTCATAAAACAAAATGAGATAAATGGGACAAATTTAGAATAATAGATAATGCCAAAATTACCTACACTTGACTGCATTCTCCATGAACTCACTTTAAGAAATACAAAAACAAAGAAAAATTATGCTGTAAAACTGACTCGGGACCACATGACGACTGTCTCACTTCCCTGTTCTGCTTCCTGCGACTCACTTCATGCCGGAGATAAAAAGAGCTGCATCTTAGACCCATAAACCTCACAGCCTTGGGAAGAATGACTTTGGCCCCTGTAACTTTCCTATCCTTCGTATACACTCAGTAATGTAAGTTTTGAGTTCAAAGGCCTTTTCTCCTGTGTGGCTGAAAGTACCATTCTGATTAAACAGATCAGTTAGCAAGTGGATATATTTTTAAATGGCCCCTGCATCTGTGCCCAGTATTGTACTATAAATGCTGGAGAAGTGATTTTCAAATTGTGGGCTGAGATTCAATTTAGGGTCATAAAACCCACTTGGTGGGATACAACTAGAACTTTTTTTAAAGAAAATGAAATAAGATGGAATCAAATAGGAAACAGCAGAGCACATTGTGTACTGTGCACACCGGGTCCCAAGCGAAGTGTGCTGTTCTGTGGGCCGCAGTAAACACAGTGAGTACGTTTCTGGCCTCTAATTTGTTTGAAATCTACTTGAAAAGACTAAAACCTGGGAAGATGGAACAATTCTATCACCATACCTAATCCAATTCTGTTTTTCACATTTTATAGATAGATATGGGTTTGAATAACTAGGGAGCTTTGATAGGTGAGTTGGTACCATGCCTGGTGCCATTGAAGGTGGGTAAAATTTGGATTTCTGTGTAGACAGAGAGAATTTTCTGAAAGAGCCATCATCAGATCAGCCAGTGGTTAGTGGAACAGGTAAGACATCTATAGAAAAACTCCAAAGCAAAGTTTGCTAAAGCTGATCATATGAGTAAGTGACTTTTATACATGTGCTATAATAAAACAGGACCATCCTGCCCCCTCACCAATTGGCCAAGTTGCCCCTGCTCTAAACCGCAGTTTGGATCTACTTTCCTCAGTCCAGTGGTCCCCAGGCAATCTCCGACGGTCTCCGTTGTCCGGGGCCATGCTCAGCACGCAGCACTGGCATCTCCCGTTTGCTTTCCTCCACCTTCCACTTTATGGTTAACACCATGATGCCAGAAGTTGAACCCCTGTGTTCACCTTTGTGTTGAGTCTGTCTAGCAAAGGGCCACACACAGTCAGCACTCCACGAATATTAGTTGAACAAATGATAACAAAAGTTACTGTTATTATTTTAGAGTGTTACTAATGTTTTGCTTTTAATAGTAGTTACCATTGGGGAGCTGGGGGATGAACAAGGATTTTTCTCTCTTTGCAAGTCTACATTATTTGAAAATTTTCCAGAAACCAGTAATAGTTTATAATTTTAAAGCAGCAATTTCATTGTTGCTGTTGTTGTTTGTTTGTTTCAAATAAACCAGGTTGGACTAGAGGTAAGAGAAAGCCTGACAGAAATCAGCCAATGGGGATTTCCTCTCTCCTGGGGAAAGGCCCTCCTTTGGCACTCCCTGCCTGAGGGGCTGCCCCTGCTCCCAAGCACTTTTACCTCCATCCAGTGGATGTTTGGTGCTGTGGGCTCTTAAAATTGTATTTAAAAATTTCTCAACCTGAGAAGTATGATAATCTTAAATCAAAGCATCAATCCGTCTCCTCCTTGCACATGAGAGGGCCACGTCTATGTGAGGTGTGGTACAGGATATCAACGGTGGAATTAAACTCACCATGCAACTCTGAAATCACAGATTAAAAATAACCAGAAAGAATCATTTAATGGGATAACAATGAAAACAAGATAACACATATTCCCTAATTTGCAGCAGTGCTTTTCTTTTAACTCTGTATTGGGGTCCAAAATCCTTTTGAGAAGTTGTTGTAAGCTCTCCAGAAAAATGTGCATAAGGACATTCACACTCAGTTCTGATACAATTTCTGTGAAGACCCCAACCAGCCATGGGTGCCAGAAGCCAGAAAAAGGACCTCCGCTTTTCAATTTTCATGGTGGTGTTTCCACACATAATCTCACTTGATCCCTGCAAACTTCCTACAGTTAGGTCAGGCCAGTTATCACCATTGCAAATGGGGAAACTAGACATTGTAAGTGATTTAAAATGATTTCTTCCCTATCACACAGCTGGTAGCAGAACTCAACTTGATTACAGATATATATAATTTCCTACTTTCTCCCCTAAAGATATCTAATTCAAACTTACATAAATAAAACATCTACAAAATGCTTTTTATAGCTACATTTTGCAGGAACTTCATACGTATATTTTCCTAATGGGAGGACAATGAAGTTGTCAGAGTCCAGCATCGTCACACACCTCCTTCTCCAGGGTGACTGTGCGCACAGTGCCTGCTCTCCCAGCCCCCGCCGGCTTGGCAAGCCGGAGCAGGAGAGAAGACTGCAGGTCCACCACATGGCAGGCCAGCATCCGCTCTCCGGGCCAGCAGGCCAGTCTGCTAATGGGCTTTTGTATTTTGTAATTAAATAAAGGAACCATGTAATGCATGCTTATCTCTTCACTTGATGGAATTCTGCTTTCTTGAACTACTTATGGTATGTATGTCATCAATAAGTTGTTAATATATTTAAAATGCTTGTAGATTTCTGTGGGAGAGGGAGAGTTTATTGCCCTTTGGGGAAAATTTGAGGAAAGCCCTTAAAGTAATATTTGCAATTTTTACAAAGGGAATAGCACGTGCTAATGCTTTGGTTCCCCTTGATTTCTGCTTTGACAGTTCCTGACGCAAGTACCAATATCACTGCATCATTATGACTGATGATCATTTGTGGAGTAAACAAAAAACCGGTCCCAGGATGCACCACTTCCAGAAGATCTTCTGTCTCTAGAGCCAGTTGCCACATTGTAAACATGACAACAAATGAATTGATGATAGCATCTGCTTAATCTGGCTTTTGTCCACATGTCACAACTGTAATGTCACTAATTGAGACTTTCTTAATTTGCACTAGTCTAGTTTCTTTATTCCCCACTCTCCAAACTGAGTTTAATTTAATCAATGTTAACTGAAAAGCTGTCAGTTTTAATGGTGCTACATTTTAAAAAATCTTTGATGTTTAAGAAACATACAAACCAAATGTTGTCTTAACCTAAAAGAGTTGGGTTTTCTGACATCATAGTAGTATACCAAGATTGTGTCTGATGCTTGTTAAAAACTAAGAACTTTCACTTGATGGGATTGTTTAGAGTATCTAAAAGGTGCTTAATAAATATTAACTGATATTGCTGGGGTAATTTTTTATGCTAATGGTAAAGTCAATAAAGCAATAAATGATAGATTTATGCTGAGTGACTTCAGCATTGATTTAATTTATGAAATAATGAATTAAGCTAATTGTTCATTTAAATTAAAAGTAATTTTTAGGCAGCTCAGTTGGTTACAGCATCATCCTGATACACCATAGTTGTGGGTTCAATCCCCAGTCAGGGCACATGCAAGGAGCAACCAGTGAGTGAATAAACGTGTGGAACAACAAATCAATCTCTCTCTCTCTCTTTCTCTCTCTCTCTCTGCCACTCACTCTCTCACTCTCTCATTCTCTCTCCTCATCCCCCTCTCTCTCTCTCTAAAATCAGTTAAGTTTAAATTTTTCTAAAGCAATTTTTAATCCTAGAGACAAATGATAAATAATTCAATAAAAAATCACTCTCATCTTTCACTAGTATAGTTAGTGAAAATTATGAGTCCTACTAACAGAAAATAGGTAACCTATATACACTAAAAGAAAAGCCATTAACCTATTAAAAAATTTGCAAGGTATCTTTATTTAAGTCAGGTTATTCTATAGTCAAGACGAAATAAAGATGGCTTAGTCATTCCTCCAATACTCATTTATGACAAACAGACTTGCAAAGTAATTCCATTTATGCTTTGGATAGTTTTTATGTGGCAGTACTTGAATCTTTATTTAATGCTATTAACATTAAATTGGTATATCATCTATCAACTGGCATATAAATTCAATTTAAAATACAGAGTTTATGGTTTAATCACAATCGATACATGATTATATTTTAAATATATGCTCCTCCAGATTAAGATTAAGATCTCATTTATGTCCGTGATTATCATGAAACCCAGCCATGCCAGCACACACTGGATGTTCAACAAAAATTTGACTGTGTGTATAGTGAGTGATGTATTCCATAGCTACACTGCTCTCTACCGGAGAGTCATATCCCTTAAGTGTATGGCCAATGTTGCCCTCTAGTGGTTAGCATGCCTAGGTGAGTCTTGGTACATCTGTTCCACTCGAGGTTCCTACTAGAACATTCTTTCCTATTAGTTGTATATGATAGACTGCTAATTTTTTGACAAAGCAGTATCTTTCTAATATTGTAACAGAAACCTAAAAAAAGTATGCAGGACATGATTTGATGGGAGAACATTGGTTATATACATCTTTGTAATGAGTATCATGTTTTAATATGCCGTGTAACAGTAATCCCTTATTTTGTGCAACGTCTCTAATCAGATTAAATTGATGTGGTTCAAAGGAGTTTTTGAGGCATGTGGCAAGGGTGCTTAAAAAAATCTATTGGAGCTATCAAAATCTATCATATATTTTAACACTGACTTTTCTTATGTAGCTTTCAAATTAATATTTTCACAGTAGGAGAGCAGCTCATCTAGAATTATATTCATTTTCTTTTTTCTGTTCTTAATGTAGAAGGGAGAATATTCTTTCTCTTTCCACTATATTCTCACTCATAACCAGTGACTAGCATGGCTGTTGTGCAGTCACTTCACTGCACAACCCCAGGACAGGGTGTTTCTGGATCAGGGGATAAAGGCCGAGCTGAATGGACAACCAGCCATAACCCCTGAAATATATGGAAATGTAATTCTTACTCATGAGGCCACTTTCCTCTCTTGCTGGGAGAGTCAAGCACTTCCCTCCCTTTTTCACTTGTCTGTTCCACATGGCATGCAAATCTAGGAGGGACAGCACAGCTGAGCTTTATCTGAGCTGATCCCACACACCACTTGCATGGCGGAAGAATGGGCTGAATGCATGCCTTTCAGTTTAGCATTTGCTTTCTAAAGAGTCAGGATGAAAGCAAAGTTATTCCCTACTCAAAAATTAAAAGGTGAAAGAAAGAGCAAAAGAATAGTATTGTCATTAATAAAACTGAGAGTGCTTGCTCATGTACAGGGTACAATACTATTAACAACACTGGCGAGAATTTGGCCTGGAAAAATGTCCCTGGCAAGTACTTTGTGCCCTCCAGCTGCACTAGGCACAACTCTGGAGAATCTAATTTGCATTACTCAGCATTAGACCTGGAAAGACCTAGCTCATCCATCAATGGCCAGACACCAGCGGCATTTGAGGTGTAATTTGAAGTTGATGAACATTTGTTGTCTAGGACTATAAAGCTATTTTCTCTTTATGCAAAAGAATCTGCACCTGTCTACCGCAGGCAGGCCAACCGTGTGTAGAACTAATTTGTTTGTAGTATAGACTTTGCTCTCCACCATGGCAAGCTCCTGGCCACCCCAGGCCTCTTGAAGGGCCTCGAGCGTTTATGTGGTGCTTTATACTTGACATGTTTTCATTTCCCCACCTCATTGCCCACTACTCCTTCTGCTACTTTCCCGTTCCATTCTCTAACACACTCCTACCAATTTACATCTTGCAATTTTCAAGGACTCTTTACCACCAAGTGGTGGTGAGTTAATCAAATAATGGAGATGAGTTAATCAAATTAAATATATTCATTTATTACTTAAGTAATTTCTACAAGCTGCATAATTCTCTAGCTGAGACAATAACTCCATAGATCCACAAGACCCTCAAAGGGCAAATGTTAAAAGTGGAAATTTCAATTAAAACTTCACGGAGTAGATAATTTTCAACAAATAAACAGTTTGGACCTCTTAAATAATGCCTGACATTACTGTACTTAACCATGGCACTGAGAGCCGTGACCACTTATAACAGATTCAACACAAGATTCTTCTTGAACCTTGGTTAAAATATAAGCAATATCAACATTCAAACCAAAATCTAAATGTGACATCACTATGCACACAGAATGGCTGAAATGTTCATAAGTCAAATGAGAACTGCTGGAGAGAATGTGAAAAACTCGATCTCACGCACTAGAGTGCACATGAGCACACAACCACTTTAGTTGTCAGAACCTGCTAAAGCAGAACATTATGACCCAGCAATTCCACTCTCAGGGAGATACTTAACTCAAATACCTGTGTTCACCAAGACATGTACTGGAATAGGCAGAATAGAATGATTGTAAGGTCCCAGATTGAGACTGCCAATGTGCCCATTGACAGTAGAAGGGATAAACTGGTCTATATTTCCTGAGTGGGATCCTGTGCAGCAATTCCAATGAATGATCTCAAACTACACACAGTGATTTGGGTGTATCTCAAAGACAATGTTGAAAGACAAAAGAGGATATGTTGCATGATTCTATTTATATAAAAGTACAAAATAAAATAATAAAAAAGAAAAAGTATAAAACCAGGTAAAACAATTATGCTGTAAAAGGCAGGATAATAGTTAAAAGAAAACACAAGGGGGCTTCCCTGGTGCTGGTTCTATTCTGTTTCCTGATGAATGTGTTACTGTTGTGAAAATGTACCAAGTGATATACTTAATATGTACCTTTCCCTATGTACATTACATTTCAATCAAAAGTCTTAAAATGTATATTGAGTCTTATAAAAGGTTAGGAATTAAACTCAAAATAATGAATTTCATTATGTGCCTATCAATGAATTTCACTAAGTGCCTATCAATCACAAATATTTTTTAGAATCATCATCCTGTTTGTGAGTAATAATTAACCCACTGTTCAGATTTCCCAGGATAATTCCAATTTTAAATATTTTGTTCTTGATCATATATATTCTAATTTGGGGTCCAGATAATGTAGTCCCTGTAAGTGTTATCCTTATAGCCCAGTGGACAAGACTATGAATATTAATAATCATAAATTTATCAACATTATTTTTCTGGAATATTTCAAGTCAATTCCCACATGTAGTCTATGCTTATTTCTACAAAACAGAATTATTCACATATTCTTTCTCTTTCCTTATTCTAAAAGATGATGATCCAGACAAAGGAAGCCTATAAAAATAAAAAAAAAATGTTTTAAGAAGAAAAGGGAAACATTTCTGGATCAATGCTATTAACAGTTAAAGTGGTAACATCAAGCATCATGCCAAAACAATTAACAGCGAATCATGTCTGGTGTTCCATGGGTTGTCAATGGGAGTTAAGAAAATGATGAATAAAAGTGACAGTTAAAGACCAAAGCCAGTAGACCAGTGTGCTCAAGATAAGACTGCAAGTTATCCTTGCACCTGGTCAGGTTGAACTTCCTCCAGTCAAATTAACTAACCCCTTACCTCATCATTTCACCCTTCTTAACACCTTTATTCATACTGTTCTGTCCAAAAATACATGCAGCTCAGCTTGAAGATACAAGTTTGGGTAATTACTGACTTCCACAAGCACTGCGTCAGAAAAATGCTTTTATATTTCTATGAGCAAGACAGAAAGAGTGATGTTCTCTGTCTGGTTGCATCACTGCTGCATCACTGACTTGAATGTACACACCAGTCGCTCAGGGAGTCTTAAAAGACAGACTCTATTTCAGGAGGTCTATCTGGTGTATGACCCAAGATTCTGCATTCCTGATGCAAGGCCTTGGAAAACTTGAAGGATCGCTCCAATTGAGGTTATTACACATGATTCATAAGCAGGATTTCAGAAATGTAGACTAGTACTACAAACAAGAAGTAAACAAAAGACTGTCATCCTCAATGGCTTTCAGGTCAGGTGTGTGGTGAACAGTGGAATGTTTTAATTGTTGGAAGGACTCCCTGCCAAATCAAACAAAATCATAATGCTAGGGAGACCTTTCTGAACGAGCGTGTTCCTAGTGACACAAGAACATATTAAAATGGTTTGTGCATGTTGTGCTTAATTTTGGATCCAGAGATTAAAGCACAGATAGAGAAGCTAAAAAGATATACAGGACTTGTATAATGAGGGAGATTTAAAGCTACTCTATCCCAGACTAAATCAATAACTGGCAACCTAACTGGGCTAGATATTGAGAGAACATGATTTGCTTTTCCCTTTCTCTGTTTTAATGGATTCTCTTGCCATTGGATAATTTTAGCCTTACAGATTTTATTTTAACAGTTCCCCAAGACAGAACTCCATTTAAGCAGATAATGTGTATGTGGAATAATTATGATACCTGAAATCTAAAACCCCTTCTTTTTGCAGGTAACTAAAACAGTTTTAAAAAATGTTTTTCTTATTGGTTACCTTAACAAAACATCTTGCTCTTGATATATAGTGTGTGAATCAGCTGGGCCTGACCAATATTAGCACTAATGTGTTCAGGGTGGCTATTTGGAAAAGAAATTAGAAGACATTAGTTAAATGATCAAGCAAGGCAAGGGGGACCCCAAGGAACATTGCTGAAGGGGGACTCATTGGCAACCTCCTCTAATATGCTTAATATGTACTTTTTAGTCTTTTCTTGAAAAATTTTTTTTGGTAAATTAAAAAAAATAATGATGTGAAATGACATAGTAATCATTTCCAGGTCTGATCACTTTTTTTTTTTCTCCTGCAACTTTCACTCCACTTGACGTGTGTCTTCACCTCTCTGGGCTCATCTCTCCCTCTCCCTCTCCTCTCCCTCACTCTCTTTCAAAGTACTGGGGTGAGTTTATGCGCCCAGATTGTACCAGGAAATTGCTGAAACCAAGGTGTCATCTTAGAAAACTGAGCTGCGGAGTAATCAAAACAAGCCAATATCATATTGATCTATCTATGATTTTCCTTCCCTTTTACTCTCCAGGCACCAATGGAAATATTCAGACCAGACAAAAAGTGTTGTTGTAACTGAAACCACTGGTACCACAGACCTGGCTGGAAGATTGATTTTTGACCAACGTAACATGTTATTCCCTCCCATACACATCATGCATATAGTCATTGGCTACATGTCCTCTGTAGGTGCCGGATCTCATGGTGGCCCAGAGCACGTGGTAAACTACCGAGCCTCAAATCTCAGCTCTGCCATTATCAACGGGAGGACACTGGACATGCTACTTTGTGTTCTTCTGCTCTGGGTCTCCTATTGGCAAAACTAGTGATGATAATGCCTACCTCACAGCGACATCACTGGGATTAGATGAGTGGGCAGACTTCCAGCCTTAGAGTGCAGACAAACAAGAGGAGACAGTGACCGGGTTCAAACTCAGTCAGAGATTGCTTAGGGAAAAATTTTGTGTAAGCTTGGCTAAATCAAGTATAGGCAGATCGATACTCAATAAAATTATGCTACCCAAAGAAACTGTGTTAGTAATAGGTTTTGTTGTTGGAGAAATGCTAGAGGGACTGTGAAGTGGGGGTGGGGACTAGAAAACTGCTCTAAACCTGAGAAGGGACCCAAAGTAGTGACACTGGGAGAGTTCTGGAAAGTTCTCTGATGGGAGGGGAGAGGATAGACAGAGACTGGATGCCTGGAGTCTCAAGTTTTTTCACTCCACTGCTTCCTCCCCCACCTGCTTTCTCCCCAGTATCGCTGCCAAACATCTGGCCTCCAAAGCAGCACAGAACTCCTCCAGATTAGATGCGCCCGTCCATCTCCTCAGCCTTGCATCTAGGGACAACTTGGGCAGGAGTCTGAGGTGAGGTGTTTGCAGACACCATATAAGTAAAAAAGAGCAATGTCCTACAGCGGAGGAGCAGTATAACTGACAGTGGCATCCAATTATGGGCTTGTCGCATCACTAAGGTTTTCCGCAGGGCTCTGCCAGGACAGGGAGCTTCCCTGCTCATGAAACCCCTGTGCTACCATCTGTAATGAGAATGATAACAGTCACCCCATTGTTATGTATACTCCACACGCTTTACTTTATTTCATCTTTACTTCCACTCTACAAGGAGTGTATTTTTTGTCTGCATCATAAAAAAAATTAAGATTTGGATATATTGTTAGTTGCCCAAAGTCATATCAGATATAAAATTAAGATTTTTGAACAAGGTATTTCATCGTGATTCTTTCATTCTACATAATTTCATAGCTTAAGCTAAAGTGTCATCTCTGCTGCAAAGGCTTGTATAACCTCCAGAGCTGTCATGTACTCACTCCCCTGACTCCCACATGCTTCGCACATTCCTCTTCTGGAACCCTAGAAGACTGAACCATAATTATTTGAGTACAAAACTGTAAACAACTCAGTGGTAGAGATCATGACTTCCTTCAGCCAATGCTTAGAACAAAATAAATGTTCAATAGCTGTTGGCTGAATGAATTACTAGATGAACCATAAAAAAATTACAACCCTCTCTTCAACCCTTTCCCATGGTTTAATACCCTCTTATATCACTGTAGACCTCTACAGAGATACTTGGCAGGCAAATAAAAACTGGCTAATAAATTAAAACTAGTGTATCTAGGGAGGCTGTATTGTGTAATAGGTAAAAATCCCAGTTCATTCTCTAACTAGTTCCATAATTGGGAAAAGTTACTTGATTTTTTTAAGACTTCAGTTTCTTTGCTCTGGCCAATGTGGATCAGTTGGTTGGGGAATCATCCTGCAAACTGAAAGGTCACCAATTCAATTCCTGTTCAGGGCATGTAAGACAAGCAACTAATCAATGTTTCTCTCCCCACTTTCTCCCTCCTTTTCCCTTTCTCTGAAAATAAATAAATATTTTTTGAAAAAGACTTAAGTTTCCTCATCTGTAATGTACAAATGATAATAATACCTGCATTTTAGAGTTATTGTGTGGAATAAAGAAGCTAATGCATGTAGTATAGTTTTAAACTTCTGGAAATTTACTGTTTTGAAATATTTTTTTTATTTTTTTATTTTTTTATTTTTTATTTAAATGAATGTTCAAGTACAGTTTTTGCCCCCTTACTCCCATTCAAGTCCTCCCACCCCCCCTCCCTACCTCCCACCCAATCAAGCCCTCCCTACCCCCCTCCCTACCTACCTCCCATTACCACCCTCCCCCTAGCTTTTATCCATGTGTCCTTCAACTTTGATCCTATTGTTTTGAAATGTTTTTTAAAAAGCATTACTTCTGAAAGCAGTGGGCTACTTGATTGTCTACATTGGTATGTGGCAAACAAGTGCTAGTCATACTTATTCAAGAGGTAGGGCACCTGGAAGTGCAGGTGCTTACTGTGAAAACTGATTAATTTAAAACAAATGTATAATTTGCAACTAAAGCAGATGCCATTTAATATTTGATTTTAATATAAGCAAGTGGTAACAGGTGGCAAAGTTTTAACAAACTTAAATTGAAAATATGTCCATTCGTTTAATTTGCGGTAACCTCAAATGATAAAAGACTTTCATTATTCGAGTGTTCGGGAACAAGTAGGTGGAGCAGGTAGAATACAAAGGAGTGCTCAGTTTGGGGCCTTGATTTTGAACCAAATCGGCAAGTCACCGACACAGGTTACTTTGTGACACGGAATCATTCATTCATCTGTTTATCAAGAGTGCCAGCCACGTGCCACTCACGGTGCTGGTCTGGGGCTGCACTGAGAGCACTGCGGACAAACGGATTGCAGGTCCCTGATCCGGAGGAGTCTATAGTCAAAGACAAAGGGAGACGCGTTTCAATGGTATGTGAGGGGGCCTAGGTTACGTGTGGCCATTTTACACGACTAATTGTGGGAGGAAGGAAAGGTAGAAAAAGCTTCCCACAGAACACGATAATTAAGCTGATAACTTACAGAACACTGTATTTTGTATTGGTCCATTGGTAAGGGAATGGATAAATAAAATGTTGTATGTTTATACAAAGAAAGACTTTATGAGTCTTGTATAATGAATGAACCAGATGAAATAAACCAGATCTATATGTGTAAATAAATCTCTAAAACATAATAGTGAATGAGAAAGCAAAGTTACAGAATGATATGTGCATTATAGTGTCATTTGAGCCACTGTGAAAACATACAACAACACTAGTTTATGTGTGTACTCAGGCAGTGAAAGTATAGAGACGTGGATTAAACGTCAGATGCATATCCAGTGGTGAGTACGCACGCCTGTCAGTCGTGCGTCTGGGACAGACAGACATAAGGCTGAGTAAAAAGAGGCTACAGTTGCATCAGTAATATTCTAGTTTAGAAAATAAGTGAAAGAAATATAGAACATTAACATTTATTCATTGTGGGTGGTAGGTACAACATTAGTTACATTATTTTTTTTTAATTTTTAAGTATTGAAAAGCAATTTTCCTAATTTTAAAACATTATGCCCCAAATCAAATTTAGAATTAACATTAGGAAAGAGTGCAATTGCAAGGTAGAAGGTAAACTTTATATAATTTATCATCAAAAGTAATTTATAGTATTTTTGCTGCTCAGACATAAATTTTTTTGTTTATTTATATAATCTAGTATCTCTTCATATCTTATATAACGAATATATGGTTACAACGCTGAAACTGATAAACTGAAGTTTCATTCTTGTTTCCAGAAGTTATGGGGTAAAAGACAAGGGAAAGAATAAGCGGAGAGGGAGACACAGGCCTCAGAGACTGCAGGGAGGTCTTGGCCTGTGAGTAGCATCCCCCAAACCTACTGGTAAGTGCTCACTTTGCTAAGCAGGGGACCCTCACTCTATCTATCCCTCCATTCCAAATTATAGTAGGAAAAAAATTGGCGGTCACCATCAAATACCACTACTCAGGCTAACCCAGGTAGGAGTGTAAATGATTATATAAACATCTGTTTAAATAGTAAGGAATGAATGTTTGCTATTTGAGGCACAAACAGATGTATAAAAATCTACTTTTACATGGGGAAATTATCAGGTACAATTTTGTTAATGAAAATACACATCTTTTACCATAGGGTTAACTGAACAAATCACAGTGAACTAAAACATGGATGAAGCAAAACTCACAGTTAAATTAAAAATTAATTAAAAAGCTAGAATATTGGCAGTTGAAAACCATGGAAAGCTCCATTCAACCCTGATGATATGCAGATAACCATGGTAGGAGTTCCTAATACCTAACAGAGTACAAGCCAAATTAATGTGCTTCTGCCAAACTTATTAGTAAAATGCTGAACTAGCCTTCAGCAAGCACTAATAATTTGCTAATTTTAGTTTATAACTGCCAAATACGAAGTTATGAATCTGTTCCATGCCACTCAGGTAGAGGAAAAGTTGTATCAGTTTTAAATTCCAGCTCTGAGTCCTGACTTGCCAGGTTGTCAGAGGCCCAATACCGTTATGCCAGGCGAGGGCCCCCACCGTTCCCTGGATGTGGTAGGTGGCTCTGGACTACTGCAATCCGGAGCATCTGGGGGATGCCTGCCTTCCGTCCATTACTGTCACTGCCAAGCTGTATGCTAAGGCAGACGTTAGTCCATTTTGAACAAAAGCAGGTGTCTCCAGTCCTTCAGGCCAAAACTAGGCCCCAAATTGCATGTAGGTTCCAGTCAGCCAAGCCTGCTGTGCGGCCTCGCCAGGGTATGGTCTACCCACCTTACCAGAGAGCAAATCTCACCCGAGTTTCTGCTGGACTCACAAAGCCCAAAGTTTGTCCCTTTCTCAGCACCTGCTTTCTCCCTTTAGTGCCCTCAGTTCAGCCTTCCCCAACTCCCAGAGCGCGTATCAATCCCTTTAAAGTCCTGAAGCACAAAATCGATTTACTTGTGGGAGTGAGGTAGTGAGTGTTTAAGGTGCTAGAAACTATAGAATAATATTGGAAGTGTGTTTTTTCCTGGGGCAGAGGGTCTGGGAAACAGATACTTTATTCTTCTTGGGTTAGTCTTCAGCAGAAAAACAAAAAAGTTAAATCAACAGATAAAAAAAAAGTGTGGTATTTTTTCTTTAATAGTTCATTTTTCTTACTATATTTTAGTAACTCTTAATTAGCATTTGCTGATAAGCAGCACTTACACATATACATAAAAGTTTAAGGAAACATGCTACTGCACATGAGGATTTTAAGAGACCATTTTTTATTAATTTGAGGTCCATGATTATACCACGCTTGGGCTGATGACAATACTTTGAGAAGAATGAGCTTGTAGGGGAGAAGGTCCTACAGACTGCTTGCTTCCTTCTCCTGTAATGCCCCCTCCACCCGCTGGAGGTGTTGGCTGGACGACAGGGACAGGGCAGCCGGGCTCCTGCCCTGCCGCCTTGCTCAGACTGCTGCCTCCCTGGTTTGCAAAACCTCAGTCCCATTCCCACTCCACATTCTCTTACAGGTTCCACTTGCACTTGTCTCTGATTAGGGGCAGGGGCAGGGCCTCAGGCCATTTCCGAACAGAGGTGCTTGAGGACTAGAGAAGATGCGTTGGATCCATTAGGAAGTGAACGTCTGTCTATAATAACCCAGAAAGTCTAACTAATGTAGACGGTGTTAAAATCTCAGTCAATAGTGTGCAAAACGATGACTTAATATTTGTATACATTGTGAGATGGTCACCACAATACTTCTGGTTAACATCTGTCATTTGCACTTTTGTCCATTCATTTATTTAACAAATATTTATTGAATCCCAAACAATGGCCAACTTCCAGGGGTAGACAGAATGATACACAGAACGATATAACCCCTGTTCTCATGAAATGCATAGCAGAGTATGATATTTTAATGTCAAACCTTATCTAAGACGAAATGAATCAGGGTCCCCTCACTCCCCCAGTCTTCATGATGTAGAACTGAGATCGTGCTGTCTAGGAGCCTTGGAAAGTTTTAGGAAAGGTCGCTGGAGGTGGGTAGGTATGCTCTGGACCTGTCCTCTTATCACCTAGTAGCGCCTCATGCTCCTGTGACCAGTGATTTCTGGACAAGGTAGTAAGGTAAGTAGCTGCTTACTTGGTATAAGGTAAATGGTTATGTTAATACTTTTAGAGGTGGAGAGTTTTAATGCTTACCTAAACCAATACCCTAGTTTTATAAGTGAGACAATTATAGGTCAAAGAAGGTAAATGGTCTAAGTTCGTATCATAAGTTAATGACAGATTCCAGACCAGAGCACAAAGCTGATCAAGTCCTCAGTGTTCAGACCCCTTCAAGGTCCACCCTGTCTGCCTCTCCATCATCCATGGCCTTCCTCTTCTGCCCTACACTCCAGCCAAACCACTCACAGCAGGCTGGGTTGCATCTTCCTCCAGATCACTCACTGCAACTTTCAGGAAGGCTCTTGCTTGCAGGAAACAGAAGTACATTCAGAAATGAGGACTTTAGTATTTATTAACAAAGCCATGGAAATTCAGGGAGAATAAAGCCAATTCAGAAAGAGTGGAACTGAGAGGTAGGTTTTGCATCCGGGATAGGTCTGGAGGCCTCAGTAGGAGCCTGTGAAATTTGAGTTAAATATTCTGCCATTAACATGACTTGGGTTCTCTCTGCATCCATCCCCTCCCTGCTCACTAATAACAGACTTCCTCTATCCATGTGGCTTACTCATAATTTCTGCTCACCTGGTAGCCCAAATCATTGTTCTTCCAGCATTTTCCTATGATATAACAATTCAGCCCCAGCTCTAATGCTAACTAAATGCATCATTCTCCTTATGGGTCTGTCTTTTAAGAAAAGCTTCCTGGTATGTTCTAGGCTAGTAACAGAGCTCAGAAAACCCCCAGTGTCACTACGAGTACCTGGCTGCTAATAGTTTTAGCTACACCTGCAGGGCACAGCCTTTCTCACGCCAGCAAGAGTCCGGTTTGTGACACAGCTCCAGTCGTCTTAGCGCTAGAAGCTTTGAGAAACAAAACGCCAGACTCAGTGTTTTTCTGATGAGTTAATAAATTTTTATTGTCATAAAAGTTATAAATGTGTATACATTTAAGAATTGGATAAATCAAAGTACTATAAAGTGGAAAACAAGTCACATGAATTCATATTTTCTCATCCAGCAATAAGCCACCAGCAACAGACACACACAACACCCACAGAGATATTTAGTAATTTTGAACAAAATTGGAATGATATTATATGTACTAATTTTACTCAACATTACATCAAGGGCCTGTTCCTATGACACTGCATGTCTCTAGCAATCCACTTTCTATGGTAGTATAGTAGTCCATCCTATGGATACAAATTTATGCTCACTATTGTCAAGCATTTGAGATCTTTACATTTTCCTCTGCTACAGATAGTGCTTCATGAATCGATTTGTACATAAATCATTGTGCACATTTATGATTATTTCCTTAAAATGAATTGTTTAAAAAAGAATGACTAGGCAAACACTGTAAAAATCTTTAAAATGATTAACACACATTTTCGAATGACCACACAGGAGAGTTGTATGCTTTCTTTAGTATGGGATTCTTGTAAAAAATGGATATTATTCCATTTTTTAAAGCCTTGTCATTTTGATAGGCAAATTTTAGGGTCATATTAATTAATTTTCATTCCTTTAATTCCTAATGATCTTGAACATGTTTTGCTGGCCATGTGCAGTTCTGTGAATTGCCTGTTTACATTCATTGCCAGTTTTTAACTGGGGTTTTTGTTTTCTTTTTTGTTGATTTGCAAGAACTTGCTAAAAGCTAAGAATATGAGAAGTAAAACTATCTCTGTTTGCAGGTGAGATGATTTTGTATACAGAAGTACTAAGGCATCCACTCAGAAACTACTCGAACCAATGAATAAGTTCTGCAAGTTATGTGCATAAGATAATTATTCAAAAATTGATTGAAAAATAAAATTAAGGATTAGTAATTCCATTAAATTAGTAATTCCATTAGCACCAAAAATGTAATATTTAGAAATAAATTTAACAAATAAAATGTAAGACTTGTACTCTGAAAACTATGAAAAAGGAAAAAGGACTCATGGAAATGGACAACAGTGTGGTGATTGCAGGGGGTGAGGGGGCTTAAAGGGACTAATACTAATGGAAAAATACAATAAAAAATAAAAAATAATATACTTTCCACAAAAAAAATGAAAGAAATTAAGTAATAACTAAATAAATGGGAAGACATCCCATATTCATGAATTGAAAGACTTAATGTTGTTAAGATGGTAATTTTCCCAGAATTGATCTACAGATTCAGCATAATGCTTATCAAAATCCCAGCTGCATATAGTGACAAGTATATTCTAAAATCCATATGGAAAAACTCAAGGGACCTGGAATAGTCAAAACAATCTTGAAAAAGAAGAACATAAAATTCCTGATTTCAAAGTTGCTACAAAGCTGCAGTAATTAACAGTGTGGTGCTGGAATGAGGCTAGTCAAATAAATGAGTGGAATATAGTTAGGAGTCCAGAAATGGATCATTACATTTACCGTCAGTTGGCATTTGACAGGAATGCCCAGATAATTCAAGGGTGAAAGAGTAATCACTTCAACAACTGGTGCTAGGACAAGTGAATACCTGTCTACATGAAAAAGAATTGATACCATGTACAAAAATTAACTCAAAATGGATCAGAGAATTAGCCATCAGATCCAGCAATTCTGCTTCAGTGTATACCCAAAAGATATAAAAAACACATATCCACAAAAATCTTCCACAATATTTTGAGATAAATGAACATGTCAATACTATTCCTAAAAGCCAAATAGAAAAAAAAGTCCAACTAGTTGAATGAATAAATAAAATGAGGTATATCCACATAACAAAATATTATTCAGCCATAAAAAGGAATGAGGTAAGAATTCATGCTATAGCATAAATGAACCTTGAAAAAAGTATTTTAAGTGAAAGAAGGTAGATGTAAAAGCCCACTTATTGTATGATTCCACTGACATGAAGTATCCAGAATAGGCAAATCCATACAGATAAAAAGTAGATTTGTGACTCTGGCTAGTGTGGCTCAATTGGTTGGGTATCATCCCATAAACTGAAAGGTCGTGGGCTCAATTCACAACTGGGGCACATACCTAGGTTGGTTGTTTGGTCCCTGGTCTGGACACATACAAGAGGTAACCCAATCAATGTTTCCCTTTCACTTTAATGTTTCTTTCCCTCTCTTTCTCCTTCCCTTCCTTTCTCTTTAAAATCAATAAGCATGTCGTCGGGTGAGGATTAAAAAAACAACAAGAAAGAAAGTAGATTTGTGGTTACCAGGGGCTAGAGGAAGGGGTAATTGAACAGTGACTGCCACAAGTATAGTGATTCTTTTGGGGGTGATGAAAATGTCTGGATTGAGAGAGTGCTGGCAGCTGTATAACTTGGTGAATATACAAAAAAGTGAATTGTATACTTTAAAATGGTAAATTTTATGGTATACCAATTATATCTCAATTGAAAAAATAGAAACCAAGTGTTGATAGATGGTACAACATGGATAAAATATTGGTAAAACATTTAGAAATATTATGCTAAGTGAAATAAGCCAGTAACAAAAGACCACTTTTTGTGTGATTCCATTTATCTGAAATGACCTCAGTAGGCAAATATGTAGATTCAGAAAGTGGAAACTCCCTAGAAATGAGAGGACCAGAGGGAGTGGGACTTTTAAGAGGTACGAATGTTTCTTTTTGAGATGATAAAAATAATCTAAAATTAATTGTAGTGATGATTGTAGAATCTTCTGAACATACAACAAAAACATTAACTATACACTTTAAGTGGGTGAATTCTATGGTGTGTGAATTATATCCCAATATGTTAAAAGTAGTTAAAGATATAAATCATTTGAGTATCATACACTTTGCAAATATATTTTTTCAATTATCTTAGGCCTTGCTTTTGTCTATGAGTTTTGTTGAATACAGAAAAGTTAAATATTCATATAGTGAAATTTCTCAGTCTTTTCCTTTATGTATTTTTTCCTTTCCATGCTAAGAAAGACCATCCTACCATCATAATCAGGTAAAAATTTATTTTCCTAGGTCTCTTTGGATTGGATTTTTTTTTTTTACATTTAACTAATTCCTGTGGAGGTGGTTTACATATTTTTGCAGCTATTTCAAGGGCCTTTATAGGGTGGTATTCTTAACTTCAGTTTTTCTTTTCTTTCTTTCTTTCTTTTTTTAATATTGGGAAACCAAGATGACCATTAGTGACAGTGCCCCCAATCCAACCTTATTTCTTATTCTTTGTCTGCTTTGTGTTCAGATTGGAATATGGCTTTAGCTGCTGTGATAAATCAGGAACCTTCTCCCCTCCACCCTCCCTCCACCTCCGAATTAAACTTGGCAAATTATATTGTTGGATATGTTACTTGTTGAGTTGACTTCAGAGCTATAATCTGGAAGTTCGTCTAATTGGCCTGATTAGTTTTGGTCTTGTGGTCATGAAAGAACCAAGAAAGAAGTCTGAAATATCAGATATATTCATCAGCCAAGATAGGGAGGTGTTGATGGCTTCCCTTTCATGTAAATCCAAATGGCTGTGGCATGTTTGGCTCATATTCTTTTGATTTGTGATTTAATTTTTACAAACTGTAGGAAGAAAACTGTTGCCAATGTTATGGTTTTGAAGAGCTGGCTTTTCTATCCAAAGGCACAGAAAATGTAGTATAATGACTTGACTCAGATAATGAAGCAGGAGGAAAGAAAAAAAAAAGGTTGGCAAAAGAGTATGTCCCCTTTCTGCCATTTCATGGGAAATCATACATGGCAAAGAATGAGAATTAAAATCTGCTCTTTTTTCTTCTCCCCAAAGGCTTCCCCAGTCTTTAATGGGCCTTGTGTTGCTTCTTATCCTTTCTTTGAGGACATTTAGCCTGAAGGACACTACCTGAGGGGCATTTGCTGTACCTGAGATAATTGTGCCAACTCAAACTTGGTAATATTTAGAGTCTTGCTAATGCCCTTTTCTTTCTTTCCCTGGATACAGCACCCTCTCATCTATGAGGCCCTTAGGACCTGGGATATTACTAAAATAATACACTGACTCCCTGCCTTAGCAAATGCCTCTAGAAATGAACCTGGGCTCTGCACCTTCCTCATCTCTTTCCAGACTGTGTTCTGGCTCACCATTCAGCTCAAACTGTCTTTTCATAAGTGACCAGTTACGTCTTGGTCAGAAATCAGATGGCCTTTCCTTAGTTCTCACTCTCCTCTCCCTCGTAAGTAAAACTGACTCTTGTCGTGGCCTTCTTTGTGGAATTCTCTTCCCTGTCTCGTGGAGCTTTGTACTCCTTGGGTCAGCACTATACTGCAGTTAAGAGTACAGGCCCTCAAGTCAAATCTTGTTTCTACCAATTAGGAGCCATGGTCCTAACTTCTTATAACTTTTGTCTCTCTGTGTAAAATGGACAGAATAACTGTGTCCATCTCATAGAATTATGAGTATTAAATGAGTTAATATCCTTAAAGAGCTATGGCTACCACCTGATTTATCTACATTTATAGAGTACTATTATTTTTCTACCCTTTAACGCCTTTTCATTGGGCTCTTCTCATTCCTTTCTATGGTTCCTTCAGACTCGTGAGTGTACGCATGTCCTTGGACCTCTTCTTTTTCCCCTGTTCTGTGGAGAAATATCTCACTGGGTCAGATCCTTTTAAGGTATTACTCAGATCCCCTAACCCCATTTTTACCTCAAGCCAGTGCTGTGGTGACCAGTCCTCACAGACTTCAACCAGCTTCTCACAGGTGCAACTCAACACCTCACTGTGGGTCTCTGCTAGCTCTTGCTTCCTGCCATTGACCATCTGCAGGAAACTTGCAATACAATCATGCGGGCAAATACACATTTTTGAGGCCATCCTTAGCCAACAGAGGACAAAAGGCAATGGATCAACACTTCCGTCTCCCTTTCAGTCCTTAGGTGAATGGTTCTGAACCTCATTTCACACAGCTGCTCAGAAGTTCCCAGGACAGAAACACCAATCACCCTCAGTAGTAAACAGTTTGACATTGGGTCCTTGAGTTAGCTTTCCCTCCTTCCCTGCTTTCATTCCCTTCTATTTCCTGCTCCAGGGATCAAATTTCCTGCTGTAAACCTTTTTCACAGGTTCTTTTGGGGAAAACCAGGCTAAGACACTCATCTATTAAGTCAAGCAATAGTTAACTTCAACAATTATTTCTGTATGTAGTTTCCTTTCTAAATGAGAGACTTCAATTAATTTTTGGCATAAGATTGCTCTTTTGGAGGGAGGGGGGTCACTGGAATATGTCCTGGTTACGTAAACGAAAAGGAAGCAGCCGCCCTTGGTCCTGGGAGAAGCTGAAGAGTGTCCTTCTCTGAGCACTGATACTTGGTGTCCTGAATTCCTGCATACATATTCCTGTGCACTTCAGACAGTTTCTCTGAGTTTCCTTTGCATCTGTTTTGTTTTGAGGAGATAGGTTTGTTATTTGTTGGGAGGTGGTTTTTGTGTGTTTGCTTAAGATGGAGATGAGGAGTCAGGAAGAGAAATGTTTGGGTATATGGCATTATGAGAAGGATGATTTAAAGAAGATGAGAAATGAAAGGAAGAAATATAAGAAGCAGCTTTTCTGTGAAACTTTATGGGACCAGTAAGGGTAAAGTTTTTTGAGAATGGAAGACAAAAATTGACAAGAGGTCGGAGACTGGGTTCTTGTCCCCTCCTTTGTTCCTAACCTCCACACTCACCCAGAACAATGCGGACACCCCAGAAGTACTGGTTTGGCAGCATCAGAGAGCAAGACTTGACTCAGACACCACTGTTTCATGAAGAACAGCAGAGGTGGTGCCTTTTGGGGGGCAACTCAGGGTCTCGGCATCAGTTGAAGGAGCCAAACTGGAGTGAGCACAGTAGATGAAAGGGGAGACTGGTTTGTGGGCACATATTAGACATTCTTTGAGGAGTCTCAGAATTTATTGGGGCATATTTAGGTTGTATATTTACCCTTCAAATCCTTTTGGCTTTCCCTATCTTCAGAGCTTTTATTTTTTTAAATTAATTAGAGAGAGAGAGAAAAGAGATAGATAGATAGATAGATAGATAGATAGATAGATAGATAGATAGATAGATAGATAGATATGGGCCCTGACCAGGGATCAAATGCACAACCTTGGCATATTGGGACAGTGCTCTAACCAGCTAACCTACCTGGCCAGGGCTTATCTTCAGAACCTTTAGAAATTTGTTCCCACCCAGTCACTGCTTTGATGACCAGCTATGAGTCCATGTAATGAAACTCATGAGTTTTCACCTCATGCCATACCTCCCACTTTTTGTCCCTTGCTCCTGGTCATCCTTATTTGCATTGTATCTTCAGAGACCATGTAAGGGAGTCATTATTCCATAGTGCACACCTTAACCTTTGTGAAATGGAGTCAGAGAATGAATTAATCTTACTTCTTCCCCCTGGGTGCTCCTGAGAACTAGTCATTATCATGGATTCTTGGAAGACTGAGTAATCAATCACCCTTGATACCAAGGGGTAGCAGTGTCATCAACCCACTCTTATGTCAGCTCTTCTCCTTTGCTGCCTCACTCCCCTCTTCCCTCATCCATGTTACCTGGTGTTGTAGTCACTGACAAAGAAGTAGGGCACAAGCATTTTCCTTCAGTTCTGCTTTCTGGGGAATGAAGAATAAGGTAGGGCACAGCTGTCATTGGGCAATAATCATTGTGGCTGGGGCCAATGTAACTTGGGATATTAAAATTTAAGATTTCTTCATTGTATGCTTCTCTGTTTAGAGAGGCCAGGTAATTCAAGTTGCATCCTCTTCACTAAATCAAAATATGGAACCCTAAATGCTCCCACACGCAAGTCTCATCTTTTCTACACACTAGATGGGTCTGCCTGGTTGTCTCTCACACACTTCTGACTCAGTACAGGGTGGGCATAAGCAGGTTTATGGATGTGAGTATGTGAAACACAGAGACTTTTCTTGTATTACTTATTTGTATTATTTGTATTATTATGGTAGTTATTATTTTATATCTTTACTTATGATTTGTCTTTTAGGTAGTGATGGATGATGCTAATGTAACCTACTTTGCTCACCCCTGTATCTCTACAACTGATGTCATGCTTTGGGTTGCTTAACCTTCCCACAAACTGATGAAATGATTCATGTTTTATGTTTCCTGTTTCAGTTGTCATTTGTATCCTAATCATTGTCCTAATCTATCAGACTAGAAAACTCAAAGTAAACTTTAATTCTTCTCCTCTAGCATACTCCACAACTTACTGTTCTCTGTTTGCTTCTGCACCCTCCACCTCCTCCACTGGCCCCTTAATCCCTGTCTTTGCTGGATGAGGCTGTTATCATTTACTTCTCATGTTGTGAGAGTCCCCTAACTGGTTCCCTGCTTTAGTCTTTCTCTTCCAAGTTCCATCTTGTCACACCTTCCAAACCCACTGCTGTACAGCAGGTCAAATAATGTTGGTTCATTCAAAATTTTTGCATTATAACGTTGATTAAACATCGAAAGAACTTTACTCTTGTTTATATGAACTAGCCTATGGTAACGCTGGTTTTGCTATACATTGTTTTACCACAGTTCCAAGAACCATCATTGCCATTAAGTGAGGACTTAACTGTATTCATTCATGCACCAAAAGCTCCACAAAGTTAGCCCTGAAAGTTCTTTAAACATTTTGCCTTGTGAAGCACTGTAGGAAGTATTTTTTCCTAACATACTAGCAAGCAAACGTTAATTGCATTTATTTCATATCTCCCAGTAAGTCCAGCAAGCTGGTTGCTCTTGCATTAGGACAGATTGTTGTGCTCAGGTTAAACACACTCTGGAGTGGTTGATTTGTGTTTAAGGGCCATGCTGTATGAAATACGCATGTCTTTAAAAACAATGGCCACTCTCAGTGAGGTGAGATGCTCGCAACATGAGAATCACTTGAGCTCTGAGACTGCTGAGGAAAAGAAACCTTCCCATGAGCCCATCTCACACTCACTCTGGACATGGTGCCTCTAGCAGGAAAGGTAGGCAGAACTAGCTTCTCCCTTGAAGTTGTTCTCCCGTGCTCTCTCTCTCACATTTTGCAGAGCCTCAGCTAATTGGGATAAAGTAAATGCACATGTAGCATGATGTCCATAGACCCACTGAGGTGAACTGCAGTAGTAGGCACTCAACAAAAGCATACACATGATGATACATTGAATCAAAAACTTGAGTCTAGTCCTGGTTTTAGCACAGAAAACAGTGTGGTTTTGGAAAGTCATTTCACCATCCTATGACTAAATTTATTAATTCATAAAAGCATGTGACTAATTTATTTACCCCAAGTCACTTTGTCCTACCTGTGCACGTGCACACACACACACTCTTATATTACTAAGTATATTTGTATGAACGATTTTGCACTAGGCTAGGTTAGAATCTTTTCATAAATTGCTTATTATTGAACACACATTAATTAGCCTTAGGAATGGTTACACGGGTATATTTCTCAGTCTTTTTTTGATTATAAAACCAAAAGCATCATTCTGTAAGTGACCGCTAACACCATTTCTTGGTGTTGGGCAGCATTGTCAAGCTTTTGCTTTAACAGGTATATTTACATGGATGTACTGCAACGTGTTGAATCTAAGACAACCTGCCATCAAGACAAATATTTTAAGAATTAGGAAAGCAAAATGTGTGTTTCCAATTAATGAGTAATACTACATCTTCTTGTCATTTAAGATGTTCATTTTATACTTATTGAAAAAGCATTTTCTCTCTTAGGCCACTTTTTAAAGTCCCATGTGACTCTTCTGCACACATAGAGGGAAAATGTAAGTGAACAGATTGATTCAAGTTTTCCTAAATACGCTGTACATTCAGTGGCTGAGTCTTCTGAACTACCTTCCTACTCAGAATTGTTACTTTCCACCTTTTCCATAAATTCTGTCCTTTGTACAGCGACAGCATTACTGATGCAGTGTTTCTTAGCAGAATATATATCAAAGAATTAAACCTCTGGTCTTGGGTTGTTAAGTCCGCTTTGCAATTGGGTAGCATTAGCTGCCGTTTGACTTCAGCTTTGGAGATGCTGCTCCATACATCCGGTGCGTCACCTCCCCAGCCGGTCCCTATCACCACTGAGCTGCTAAGGGTTTCAAAATGTTCCACTGTCTTCTATATTTGTAATTTTCCTCCAAACCTCCCATACCCACATTGTAATTTTGATGCTGGCATTTTTTATGTTTACACATACACAATGGTAAGTAAAATAAGGCAACAGTTCTTTTAAATCACTATTGATTATAAAGCACATCTGATTTCAAAAATGTTAATATTTGGAGGAGGGAGGAAGGGAATTTTAGAACTGGTGAAATCCATCAGTTGCAAGGTCACAGACAGAGGAGTTTCTGCCTCAGAATTCCGGGTTTAAAGAGGAGGAAACTACTGTCTCGGAGAGAACAGGTAATTTGCCTAAGGTCACATGGTCCCAGATGATTCCAAAGCCAACTCTACAGTGTCACACTGCCTCTCCTCAGAATCCTAGCCCATCTGCAGTTCAGTTTTTACCCTGCAACAACTCTCCATCCACTATTCTTGTACCTTAGTAGGGTCCTCAGTCATCACCATATCAGTGACTGGTCATCACATCCGCAGTGACCTCAGTGGGTGTTGCTGCTGTTTCTCTCAGTGTCTTTGCAGCCTCCTGTATTTATTAGCATAGAGACCTTCAGTCTCCAAGAAACCAGATGAAACAAATAACATCACATAGCCAAAATTAAGACATTTTTACCAGAGAAGAATGAAACACAGCAGTTTCAATTGACCAAAGATTTGGCAACACGTTTTATGGATTTCATTGTGCGCCACTCGAACTGTTGGCAACCAATGAAACCAAGTGCAAAATTCCAATTATTGCCTCATTTTTACCTAAACTCTACATTTTTTTCTGGTTTCCCCTAATTGTAATACTTTCATTATACATCTGAAAATCTGGTCTAGATTTAAGTATTTCCAAATAACATCAGGGGTTTCTGTTAACTTGCTATACTTTTGTATGACTTGATCATGGTTGGCAAACTTTATGTGTTAGCTCTGCCAGTGCTGGTTGAGTCCTCACCCACTGGCTGTCTGTAGTACGTGAGAGGCCACCTTTCAGGAGGCATCTACTGCATGTTTCCTGTATATACTCGGCAACACATGTGACAAGGATGAAAAGACTCCCACCCTACTGCCAAGAAGGAAATATTCTTTGTTGTTTAACACGCTATAGGCCTCGGGCCTCTGTTTTAACAATTGTAGTGATGGATAGAATGGTAGGACTGAAGCCACTAGAAGCACAGAGTAGATCAACATATAGAGGAAAAACCATTGAGCTGCTCTAGGAGGAAAAATCTGCAAAGGGAGAGAAAAAGGAAGAGATTATTCACTGCCTAGAATTTAGAGGAAGACCTAGAAAAGCGCTAACAAGCTACTACTAGAACAGGGCACTTAAAGTAGAGAACAATGTATCAATAATGAGAATTTTTAGAATGTTCCCAGTATTGTGAGATGTAATTCCTTCCCTTTGCTGAATCTTTAAAAATACTTTAGTAGAGACATTATTTTTCAAGACTTCAGAGGAATCAGATTTACATTTTCTTTGGAAGGAATGCTTCACTTAAAAAAAAAAAAGAACAAGAGATAGAAGGCCCTTGTTTATGTTACAACACAGACCCTCATGATTCTTCTGCCTGTTTTCTGATGTCACATTCAATCGAGGACTTCCAAATCTAGCTAGCACCGTTACTCTCCATTCTGGAATTAATAAAGATGAATGACTGCCCACACCCAGGTCTGTCTTCTTTTCTAAGCCAGCCAACAAATCTCCTATGTTAAAAACAGGAGTAGTGAGAGGAAACAGATATGGAGTAAGAGCAAAAACATTAAATAATCTCCGTGCACCGTCCTCTGAACAGTGCAGGTTGGAGGCTGCAACCCTCCTCCGATTTCGGTGATCCCTCTCAGTAAAATTCCAGCAGAGGTGAGAGTGCCTGCAGTTCTCTATGCTTTCCTTAAATTGTAGGGAAAATAGGAGCTCAGATGGAACGTCTATTATAAATATTAGACAAGCCAAACATATTAACAATAAAGTTCTCAAATATTTTGCCAACCTCATTTTTTCAGAGGTTAGTTTAACACTCCTCTCTCTTACCCTGTGATATTATTGTAAGTGCTAAGTAACACTTTATTACATAAATATGGCCTGCCAGGTCTAATTGCTATGTGCAAAATTTGCTAAATCACAAAGTAAGGGTACATATGAAGCTGCTTATAGAAAATTGCAAAGTATTTAAGTGATGGGAAGAGAATGTTATGATTGGCAGAAATATACATTTACTCTACCTAAAATTGAGAAGGCTATGTAAACAAAGTCAAGTTTCCATACACAAATGATCTTTTCCCCCAAATTTTGTAAGTAACACCAAAAATGAAAAGAATAGCCATGAAAAGTGATCCTTGTGAGACAATGTATGACATTGGCATAATATAACATGTAAATATCATTTTTTGTTAGACCACAGGAAAACACAGCCCTAAGAGAGTCTGATTTTGAATTTCATTCTTCATTTATCACTGCACAGTCTGTAGTGAAACTTTTAAACAGTGACTAAAGCATGGAAATAATTACGCCTGAAATGACAGTCATTACAGCTCTCAGAGGGCTAAGTTCTCCTTCCTAATACCTGTAAATCCCTATTTTCCTTAGAAATTCAAAGATACTTAGACTCCTAAATGGTGGCATTAGTTCAACAACATGCCAGGGGCAAATGAGAGAGCGTTGTATTCACAGAACCTTCCTACAAGCATTTGTATGCATTTTTAGGGAGAGTACTGAAGTGCTCTTTAGGAAAGGCAGCAACATTCACAGTTACACCATTCCAAAGATTAACCTGGTTTTCACCCCAGAGTTCCTATGTGTCCCTAAGATATATATCTTTGTATTTTAACCCACAAAACAATTTTACTTAGTCACACTGTCTTCAGATACCTAGGCTAGGGCCTATTATGCTGAGATTTGCACACACCCTTGCAAACCACAACTTCCAAGTTGGGTTTTTTGTTGTTTTTTTTTCCTGCCAAATGTCTCCCAGACATTGAGAAACTGCCACTACTTGGTCTCTACTTGTTGGGAAAATAATCCGTCCCTAGGAATTTCCTTGAAAGGGTTGCTCCTTCATATGGGGTCAATTAAGTATATGTTGCTTCCAAAAGAGACATCACTCCACTGGTGAGACAATGGTTTCTCCAGTGGTAGCCAAACAACTTGGGAAAGCATGTGAATACTAGTGTCCCGTCCTTGGGTTGGGTAGGTAAGGCTGTCAGCACTGGCTTGCCTCAAGTAAGGATAAGAGAAGTAGCATAGTTAACTCATTATTGAATCAAAGGCCTGATGGTGAGAATTTCTAAATAACGGTATGATTAAGTATGTCACCTAACATTTATGATCACAAGATTAAGCACAGGGGATTTTTATTGATGACATTACAATTGGCTTTTATCACAACTGACTATTAAAATGTGATTTTCAGAAAAGTGAAGTAATTTGCATAAGGTACATGACTAGTAAGTAATAGACCCAGGGTTTAAACTCAGATCATTGTTTCTATAGGAGTGAAATTTTATATATGTATATATAAATTTATATAATGTTTTATATATATACCTATACATGTACATACATGCATAATTTTTCATAAAACCAATTACTGAAATATTTCCATTTTTAAGCACCAAATCAGTTGTGAATTCTACTTAGCTGAGAAATTTATATCATTCCATATTTTTCTGCTATAATTCTTTCCTTCCTTTTTAAAAAACTAGAAGTCAAATTTAACATGAAAATCATCATTATTTATGATACTGCTGAGAGGCACTGTTTTTTTTCTTTTTCCTGTAAAAGAAAAAGGAAATAGTACCGATAAAGCCCCTGGTATCTCATACTAACCTTTGGCGAATAGGCACTTCCTCACGCACAGTATCAATTTGGCGTCATTTGTCTTCTCAGAGCAGTCTGTTTTTGCTCTCTTTCAGGTACTGAAGTGAATACCAAGGAATTCAAAATACTTAGTGAATACTGAGGAACATCAAAGTTACACGTTTCTAGGAATCTCAGCTTAGACAGTATAAAGATAGCATTTCAATGCTATGGGGAAAGAATGGATACTTTAACAAATAATATTTGTACAACTGGCTATCCATCTAAGAGAAAATTTAAACACCTACTTCATTTTATATACAACCCAAAACAAATTAAAAAATCCAAATGAACTACAGATGTAAATGCAAACAAAACTATAAGATATTAGAAGAAAATTTAGAATATTTTATATAATGCAGGATTGAGGAAACCTTTATAAGCAACTCAAAGAACTAAGAAGCCATAACAGAAAAAAAATAGGTTTGTTATTTCAAAATTGAAATTATTGTGTGAAAAAGTGCACCTTGTTTAAATCTAATGATAAATGGTAAACTGGGAGAAAATATTTATTATAGATCATAAAACATACAGCTAATTATTTTATAGACAAACAAAGCACTTATGAATTAGTAATAAAAAGACAATCTAATAGAAGCCTGGAAGGCAATAATTAGGAAATTTGTAGAATAGTTAGTGCAAATAGACAATATCATATAACAAGATCCTCAACCCGATCATGGATATTGTAAAATACTTGGAGGTCACGAAAAGATAAGCTCCCCATCTGTGAGGAACATAACTGCCTGAAAACTCTAGCTGACTCTAGCTGACACCCAGGAAGGCCGAGCACCCCGTGCAGCTGCCAGCCATGGCTGAGCACACGGAGGTTCTGACAAGCTCCTGCCTGTGACACACACAACCCTGGCTAGTCGCTGGCTGCAGGATTTCCCACTGAAGTATGGGTAATAAACAAGTTGGGTGGTAGACACACAGGTGTTCAAAATGATTCCTTTAACATCACATGTGTATTATAGATTTTCTTTTGCACATGTGGTATATTTTAACAGTTAAGAATTAAAGAAAAATGAGGCATTTTTTCACCCTTTAATAAGTAGTAACACAGATGAATATTACTAATTGCTGATGAGTATGTGAATTGCTACAATCTTTTTACAAAGTAATGTAGCGTCATCTATTAAATTCAAAGTACACATAATATTGACTCAGCAATGTCACGCTAGAGATCCATCCTGAACAAGTGGAAGCATTAATACATGAGGCTGGGTGTGCATGCCTGGGCACGTGTATTGGGTTATTACTGCATCATCCACAGTGACCAGAACCTGGAATCAACTTGAATATGCCCTAATAGGAAAAGGGTTGAATCAATTATGGTATATCCATACTATGTAGTATTATGGGGCTATTAAAATATTAAGTTACAATGTTATATGTTAACCTGGAAAGCTTTCTTTTATATATTAAGTGGGAAGAAATTACAGAGAACGATAAATAGGATCATCTCATTTCTTTAAAGAAATAGGAAAACTCCTACATATTTTTTTAATTGTTGTTCAGTTACAGTTGTCCTCATTTTTCCTCCATTACTCTCCTCTCCCCCATCTTCCACATCCAATCTCCTCCATTGTTTTTTTCCATGTGTCCTCAATATATGTCCCCAGACTCTTCCCTTCTTTCCTTCACTGTCCACCTCCCTGATCCCCTCTCGTCACTGTCAGTTTGTTCTTTAAAAAAAAAAAAAAAATTTATTTATTTCTAGAGAGAAGGGAAGAGAGGGAGAAATAGAGGGAAAGAAACATCAATGTGTGGTTGCCTCTCATGCATCCCCATATTGGGGACCTGGCCTGCAACCCAGGCATGTGCCCTGCATGGGAATTGAAACAGCGACATTTTGATTTTCAGGCTGTCGCTCAATCCACTGAGCCACACTAGCCAGGGTAGTTTGTTCTTTATTTCTATGTCTCTGTTTCTATTTTGCTTGTATATTTGTTTTATTGATTAGGTTCCACTCATAGGTGAGATCACATGGTATTTTTTTTTTTACCACCTGGCTTATTTCACTTAGCATAATGCTCTCCAGTTCCATCCATGTTGCCAAGAATGGTAGGAGTTCTTTCCTTCTCTCTCTCTCTCTCTCTCTCTCTCTCTCTCTCTCTCTCTTTCTTTCTTTCTTTCTGCTGCGTAGTATTCCATCATACAATATTTTCCATGAGCACAGAGAAATGTGTTGAAGGATATATACATACATACTGACCTGTTAACTGTGTTTATTTCAGTAGGGGTTGGAATGAGAGAGGTAATAAGAGAAATGATTAATATTTCTTTTTTTAAATTTTTATTTACTGACATTTTCAGAGAGAAAGAGACATCAGTCTGTTGTTCCACTTATACATTCATTGGTTGATTCTTATATGTGCCCTGACAGGGGATCACATATGCAACCTTGATTATGGGGACAACGTTCTAACCAGCTGAGCTACCTGGCCAGGGCAGATAAATGTTTCTTTATATACCTCTGTATTATTTGACTTAAACTGGAATGTGCTGTTTACAATTTAGAAAATTGTAAGTAAATTTTTAAATTATTTGTAAGCTACACATTTTTTTCTTTTTCTTAGCCCATTATCAGAAGAGGGTAAAGGGGTGTCAAATACATGAGGGTAAAGGGGTGTCAAATACATGAGGACAGAGGAAACAAGGTTTCAAGAGGTGAAGACACAATAGAGAATACAGCTATATTATAAAATTGTACACCTGAAATTTATGTAATGTTATTAACCAATATCACCTCAATAAATTTAATTTAAAAATGTTAAAACTATAAATTTCAAGAGACACCAACCCTTTGGATTAAAATTTGTCATATTCCTGAGAGGTGCTTTATTCACTGTACAAAATAGGAATGGGATGTGGGGAGAAGCCTGAAGGAGCTGGATGGTCAAGAGCAACTTTGTTATGTTATTGGAAAAGCTAGGAATACCTAGGACATCAGAAACACCTCTGTCATAGTATCATTCCAAAATCATTTTTCAAAGCCAAATACAAGAAAATATGGTCAAACTAAATTGCCTAGAATTAAGTTAGCCAGACATTCTAATTTATGAAAAAACTCTTATTCCAGCCCTTGATCAGAAAATCCTTCATTTTCCTGCTATGTTAAGTGATAGTTTCAAAGGAGCTTCACAGAGGAGGCCCCAACAACTCCCCGCCCCACGCTGTCTGCGCCTACCTCAGAGTCACCCTTTGTGAAACCATCCTTCCTCTGCCTACCCACAGTGAGACCACCACACGTGGGACAGCAGGTAAAAGGAGTCCTCAGCTCTTCTCCATGCTGAGCCGAAGTCATCTGCCTTTGGTGGATCATTTCACATCCAGTCTCTCATTTGGGTCACATTGGAGAAATCAGAGCATGAAGAAAATCCCACATCTGTGAACTATTTGCCATAATTTGCTTGCTTTTCTTATAATTAAAGCCACAGACCATACAAATCAATCTTAATAATTCAAAATCCTAATTATTTTTGTTTTATAGTTTCAATTGATTATTTTTGAGTCATGTGCTGTTTGAGAATTTACATCAACTGGTTCCCATTCTTACACTCATTCCCCAGTTCAAGAAATACTTCCCAACACAAGCTCCAGGCACTGTCCTAAACACTGGTAATATGATAATTAGCAAGACAGACGTGGCCCCTTCCCCTTGGGGTTTTCAGCTCAGCAAGTCAGAATTGACTGACAAGGAAAATGATATCACGGAACGACAAGGCCCCTTGAAGCCAACACTGCTGTCCCAGAGTGCATGTGGCAGAAGATGGAACTGCATGAAGCCAAAATCTCTTTCCACTCCAGTTTCTCATAATAGTGTAAAAACATTAAGTTTTCTAACTTTGAATATGAACACCAGTATTTCAAAAACTCTGTGGTTCGATCTGTTAAAAGTACTAAATTAAATACCAATATTGGTAAAGATCCAAGTTCTGGTTTGAATTTCCTAACCTAATATTGGCAGTCGGGATTTGAATTTTCTGACCTAATTTCAGAAATAAAAGCAAGCACAGGATGAATTTGTATATAAATGAAATAAAATGTTAACATGAAAGTACAGTATAGGCCATTTTAAGTATTGGGTCATATACTGAAGTAGAAAAGTAGTATACCAAAAGGGTGAATTTCTAAAATGTTATTAATAAAAAATATCTACATTATGAAAAACCATGCTTCATTGCACACAAAAATAAATTGACTAATTCCTTCCATCTTGAGGTGTGAGCATTGTATTACTAACCCTTTTAAAATAAGAATTTATACCTTACATAATTGTAACCTGATCTTTTTTTATTTCTTCTCAGCCACTTTACCTACTTACAGATGGCCTTTGTAGCAATAATATTTATATTACTTAGGCCTACGCCATGGTTTTCAAATGAATTTTCTTTTTGCTTTGGGAGTTGTCCATGTTGGTTTTTCTGAGAAACTCCCTAGTTTGAAGGTCAAGGAGTAAAAAAATAATAAAGCCAAACAAAAATATCAGATGTTTTTCTGTGTTATTCTAATTATTCTTACTTTGGATCCAGTGACATTTTAAGATAATATTTATCAATTGGTCCTCCCAAGAGTTAATGATAAGAATGACAACAGCTGACATTTATTGAATGCTAAACATGTGCCTGGTACTGTTCAATAAGCTTGGTATGCATTGGCAGATTTATCTTCCTAACAGTCTATAAGGAAGGTAATTCTATAATCTTCCTTTTACAGATGGGTAACTTGAGACAAAGAAAGGTTAGGCAACTTTTCCAAAGATCTTGATGAATGATGAGCAAAGCTACAATATGAAATGAAGCAATAACATCAGAATCTATGCTCTTTTTTCCTTTTCTAGAAAACTCTGTATTAAACTATAACATGGAGAAAGGAACACAAATGGTGAGTATGCAGCCCAGTGAATTTTCACAAAGTAAACTCATCTGAGAAACACCAACCAGAAGCCCTTCTCTGTGCCCCCTTCCACTTATTATTTCCTTCCCAGAGGCAATGACCATTCTGACCCCTAACACCATAGCTTAGTTTTGCTTCTTTATGAACTTCATAGAAATGGGTGCACACAGTCTTTTCTCTTTTGGATCTGTCCTCTTTCACCCAACATTATAATTGTAAAAGTCATCCATGTCATTGCATAGAGAAGTGTTGAATAGTCATTTTATTTGACTATTCCACAATTTATCCATTTTACTGCTGAGGGAAATTTAAGCAGTTCTTAGTTTGGTTTGGGGGCTATTAAAATTTTAAGCAGTTCCTAGTTTTGTTTTGGGGCTATTAAAAATAACACCACTGTGAAGATTCTTATTCATATTTTTTGTGGAATGGTGATAAATGTGTGTGTTTATTATGTGTGTGTATATATATATTATGTCTATAAGTGTATATAAATATATATTTTATATATATATAATCAATTGCAGGGTTATAGGGCATGTGTATTCTCACTTTAACTGAAAACTTCAAACAATTTTCAAAGTGTTAGTACCAATTTACACTTTCACCAGCATTGTATGAGATTTTCAATAATTTTACATCTTGTCAACACTTGATATTGCTTGTTTTTCTATTTTTGACTGTTCTTCTAGATTTATAATAATACTTTATTATGGTTTCAATTTGCATTTCTCTGATAACTAACAATGTTGAGCAAATCATCGAATACCTGTTCAAGTCTTTAGCCCATTTTTCTATTAGGTTGTTCATTTTTTGCTCATTAATTTTTTGAAATATTTATATATTCTGACCATGATATTTTGTCAGAAATATGTACATCTTGCAATGATCATATCTTACTCTATTTTGCCTTTTCACTCTTGTAATGATATCTTGATAAGCAGAAGTGCTTATATCTTTACCCACCACACTATAATGCTTCAGTTCTGGAAAAGGAGAGTAATTTTTAGTGTAATCATAATAATGGATATTTTAGAAAGTATTCTCTTTAAATGACATTTTAAAGTGGTGTTAAGAATAGTATGGAAAATGGAGAAGCCAAAAGAACTTATATGTATGACCCATGGACATGAGCTAAGGTGGGGGAATGCTGGTGGAAATGGGTGGGGTACAGAGTGGAGGGGAATAATGGAGAGAAAAAAATGGGACAACTGTAATAGCATAATCAAAAAAATGTATTTAAAAATAAATATAAAAATAAAGTGTTTCTCCAGTGTTGCTTAATAAATCATGATTGGTTATTTATAATCGAGCAGACTATCTGTAATGATAAAACTGGACCTTATGTCATCTAGAACTTCTGTCAACAATTATGTGCTTTGGTTTCTTTGGTCATAAAGATATAAACATAACCTCATCCAGTAAAACCTTTCCTCAAAAATCACACTGGTACAGAAAAGAGTCATAGTTGCCAGAGGAGGGAGTGAGGGGAGGGAAAAGAGGTGAAGCTGCTCAAAAACTTCAGGTGTAAGTCCTAGGGATGTAATGTACAATGTGGTGACTGTAGTTAACAATACTGTATGATATATTTGAAAGTTGCTAAGAAACTAGATTTTTAAAGTTCTCATTAAGAAAAAAACTATAATTGTGTGAGGTGAAGGATAGTAACTTATTGTGATAATCATTTTATAACACACACATATATGAAACTTATGGGAAAGCATTACAGTTGCAATGATCCTTGATGAAGAAAAAAATTTTAAATAAAAAATTTAGGGAGACTTCCAGCCAAGATGGAGTCATAGGCAGACACACCAAAAGAAGGACAACAACAGTGTAAAAATAAAAAAACAACCAGAACTGAGAGAAAATAGAACTGTATGGATTTTCAACATCCAAGGAGTTAAAGAAGACACATTCATCCACACCGGTAGGAGGAGTGGAGATGGGCAGCCTTCTACTGGTGGCCAGCCTGCAGAGAGGACTGATGGCAAGGTGGTGGCTGGAGTACCAAGCAAGGCGACAGCTGGTGGAGTGCATGGTACCCCATTCATATGGAGATAAACCGGGAGGAACAACTGGGGAGCGAGATAGTCTGCACAACCCAGGGCTCCAACACAGGGAAATAAAGCCTCAAACATCTGTTTGAAAACACCTGTGGGGGTTGCGGCGGCAGCAGGAGAAATTCTCAGCCTCATAGGAGAGTTCATTGGAGAGACCCACAGGGTCCTTAGAACATACACAACCCCACCCAACCATGAATCAACACCAGAAGTACCTAAATTTGTTTATGGGTAGTGGGGGAAGTGACTGAAATCCGGCAGAGAGCAAGCACCATTGTTTCCTTCCCCACATACAGCGTCACAAAGCAGTCACGTGGGTTGCCCCGCCCTGATGAACACCTAAGGCTCTGCCCCTCACTATGTAACAGGCTCATGAAGACAAAAAAAAAAAAAAAAAAAAAAAAAAAAAAAAAAAAAAAAAAAAAAAAAAAAAAAAAAAAAAGGCCCAAACAAAAGAACACATCAGAGCTCCAGAAAAAATACAACTAAGCAATGAAGAGGTAGCCAACCTATCAGATTCACAGTTCAAAACACTGGTAATCAGGAGGCTCACAGAATTGGTTGAATTTGGTTGCAAATTAGATGGAAAAAATGAAGGCTATGCTAAGTGAAATAAAGGAAAATGTACAGGGAACCAACAGTGATGCGAAGGAAACTGGGACTCAGATCAATGGAATGGACCAGAAGGAGGAAATAAACATCCAACCAGAAAAGAATGAAGAGACAGGAATTCAAAAAAATGAGGAGAGGCTTAGGAACCTCCAGGACATCTTTAAACATTCCAACATCTGAATCATAGGGGTACCAGAAGGAGAAGAGGAAGAGCAACAAGTGGAAAAGATATTTGAATAAATAATAAAGGAGAACTTCCCCAATCTAGCAAAAGAAATAGTCTTCCAGGAAGTCCAGGAAGCTCAGAGAGTCCCAAAGGCATTGGACCCAAGGAGGAACACACCAAGGCACATCATAATTACATTAGCCAAGATGAAAAATAAGGAGAGAATCCTAGAAGCAGCAAGAGAAAAGGAGACAATTACCTACAAAGGAGTTCCCATAAGACTGTCAGTTGATTTCTCAAAAGAGACCTTGCAAGCAAGAATGTGCTGGAAAGAAGTGTTCCAAGTCATGAATGTCAAGGACCTACATCCAAGATTGCTCTATCCAGCAAAGCTTTCATTTAGAATGGAAGGGCAGATAAAGTGCTTCTCAGATAAGGTCAAGTTAAAGGAGTTCATCATCACCAAGCCCTTATTATATGAAATGTTAAAGGGATTTATCTAAGAAAAAGAAGATAAAAAAATATGAACAGTAAAATGACAGCAAACTCAGTTATTGACAACCACACCTAAAACAAAAACAAAAGCAAACAACTAGAACAGGAACAGAACCACAGAAATGGAGATCACATGGAGGGTTATCAACAGGGGAGTGGGAAGGGGAGAGAGAGGGAAAAGGTACAGAGAATAAGTAGCATAAATGGTAGGTAGAAAATAGACAGGGGGAGGGTAGGAATAGTATAGAAAATATAGAAGCCAAAGAACTTATATGTCCCATGGACATGACCCATAGTTCCTGGGCATGAACTATGGACATGAACTGAAGGGGGGAATGTGGGTGGGAGGGGATGTGCAGGGTGAGGGGAGTGAAGGGGGGAAATGGGACAACTGTAATAGCATAATAAATAAAATATATTTTAAATAAATTTAAATTACTTTTTAAATGGGTTCCACCGTTATTTGGGTGGGAGTATGAATAGATAACCAAATTGAGTAGTTTTTTCAGATTAACTTTATGTGATATACAATTGATCTGGCTAATTCTACTCTCTTGTTCAATTTCTGATATTTTCCCCATAGAAAGGGCTTGTTTCTGATATTTTTCGCATGGAAAGGGCTTAACTTTATTTTTTGGTTGGTTTTTAAACAATGAGTCTTCTATATTGTTCAGGTTGTTTGTTTTTTATTTTTTTTTACTTTCATTCCTCTGGGGGTTTTTGTTTATGTCTTAAAACTTCTAAAAGAAGTAGGGTTTTCAGTCGATTAATTTGACAGTATAGGTAGTGACACACATATAAATGGATTTCCAAAAACATGATTTGTTAAAGGAAGTAACATTTATCTGAAATAGAAAATAAAAGCTTATTTGCAGACTTTAGTGTCTACCCTGTTTTCAGTGTACCCTACCTTCTTAACTAAAATTGCTTTGTATAGTGGAACCTTTTACTTATTAAAGCAATGTTCACTTTTTGCATGTGCTTTGTGAAGTAAATGCTTCCTCTCATAGTAGATAAACTCTGAAATCTCAATAGCCTAATACAGCAATTTTCAACCAACATGCCACAAGACTTTTTAAAACATGCAATACTTGACTATTTAGTCAGGGGCACAGTCTTTTCCCTTAGACTGTTGAGTAAAAAAAACATAACAACAGCCAACACAGCAATAGCTTTTCAGTGTGAATGAATCAAAATTATACCTATTTTTGTCAGATTGGCAAACAATATAACATTTTTTGGTGTGCTGCAGAATTTTAGTAATTAGTTTATGTGTGCCATGAGATGAAAAAGGTTGAAAATTGCTGGCTTGATATAATGTAAGTCTATGCTGGTAGTTCTGTGTGTAAAACAGGGAGGGAACACTTTCTGTTCCATAGGATCGATCAGAGACTTAGGCTGACAGAAGCTCTGCTGCCTTCAACACCTGTTAATGGTCAAAATCTAGAATGTGGGGTAGCGAAAGAGTGGAGAACACAGTGGGAGATTGTATCAGCCAGGCCCAGAAGTGATGTGAATCATTTCCATCCACATTTCGTTGGCTTGAACTCAATCTCATGTTTCTACCTACAAGCAAGGGGGGCTGGGAAAAGAGGTTCCTGTAATAATTCTGTTTCATGGATGGGGAGCCTGAACTTTTAATGGACAGCAAGTCATTTACAACTTCCATCATTAGTAAGTTGGACACAGAGAACTGCGACTCTAAGACAGGAAGGGGCATTCTTTGGAGCTGGACCTTTTGCCATTCAAAGAGGTTCAGATTGTCCAGTGAAATTATTTCTAATTTCTTCTGTCTTAACCTTTTTATGGCCTGTTTTTCCTGTCAGTTTTTAACCTCAGAGGCCCTATGAATTTTATCTCCTGAATCTACCCAGTCAGAAGTTCCTGCTTATCATTTTCCCTAAGAACAGTCCCTACTCATCACCTTCTGGTCACTCCCATTCCAGGGCAGGCCTCCATCTCCTTCCAGCTTTCTGATCCTGCACCTTTTCTGGTCCCCAAGCACTGACAATCCCCAACAGCCAGTCCTGCAGTTCAGGGCATTAAGCTTCACCGGGCCCATCACCTTTCTGTTTTGCTAGTGTGCTAGTTCATTTTCTTTCCTCAGACAGCAGATGAGGGAAGTAGAGGAATATTTAACCAGCTAATGAGTGCTTAGCACTTCAGATAGAAATTGTTCTAAAAATGTTAATAGACATTAATAGACATTATCTGAGTGCTTAGCACTTCAGATAGAAATTGTTCTAAAAATGTTAATAGACATTTTTGCCTTGGGTAGTATTTTTCAAGGGCTGATTCCTAAACTAACATTATAGAAGAATCTCTAAATTTATGTTACCTTTCATAGTACATTCTTACAGTTAACTGCAATGGCCAAAGTCTAAGCTAAGCAGTATCTTATGCTTCATTAGTCAGATTTGCCCTTCTCTCTGCTCTCATGTCTGTTCTAACTAAATACATGTCTCCACTGCTCTCACCTGGAGGCCTCGGATTTTTCACATCTAAACACTTAACTTCGGCCTCAGCAAGAACTGTATACAGTGTGACTATAAAGCAGGGGATAGCAACTTATAGACCATCGCTAACATTTGTAAATAAAGTTGGGTTGGAACACAGCCATGCCCGTTTATATACAGATGGTCTGTGGCTGCTTTCCCATTACAATAGCAGAGTTGGGGGCTATGACAAAGACCACTCACAGCTTAAAATACTTACTATGTGGCCCTTTACAGGAAGTTTGTTGGCCCTTTCTCTACAGAGACAACTTCCTATGGACTTAACATATGATTAGGATTTTGAATAAGTAATATTTTACATACAGAGGTTAAGAGAAATGCAGAGAGAATGTTTTTGTTAAAAAGAACAGATGAATGAAACAGTAATATGTGTGAGAACAACGATCTGCTTTGTTTTGTCAGAGCATAAAACCCAGGGAAAACTGATGGGAAAGGAGCAGCAGAGGCAGACAGGGAGGGGCCAGGCCAAAAAGACCCTTAACAACTTCAGGTTAAGCAAGATAGATTTTCTTTCCATAAATTAGTATTTCTCAAAGTATTTTCAGTCAATGTTAATAGATTTTATGGAAGAATAAAAGAGAAGATGCCTTGTGCCTTACAATATTTGGAAATCAACATTCAATAATTGCTGCAGGACTTCTCAGAGCCTTTAAACTTTTTTGGCTCATTTCCTCCCAGAACTAGTACTCTCCAAAACACTTTGGAGAGTCTTGCTTGAACAATAGGCAGCCAATGGAAGGATTTAGGCTGCAGGCAGATGTGACCAGACTTGAGTTTTAGAATTGCTTTGGCAGTTGTATGAGGAATGGGTTGTCAGGAAGGAAGACCAGATGCAGGGAGACAAGATAAGAAGCTAGCGCAGCAGTCCAGGGGAGAGGTGATGGGGAATAATAACGTATTATTTCCCAAAACTTATTTGTGTGGCATGTCTGTTACTTAACAAAAAAAAAAAAAGTAGCAGTCTTAGCTTGTATGGAAGTTTCCTGACTGAAAGTTCCCTTGGGATCAAGATCCTCTGATTGCCAGGAACCACCGAAAATCTGTGGTTTAGATTGCTTGCCTCAGGTCTCATCCCTAGCCATTCCATGCATCCAGACCTGACACCTGGTTCCGATTTTCAGTTCTTGCAGATCACCTGGGTTATCACTGCTTTGGGGTCTTTGGCCACTTTCTTTTTACCTACAGCATCTGAACTCCCTGGTGGCTGCCTCACTCCATTTCCTTGCCTTGCCTTCCAGGACTCAGGATGCCTGCTCAAGAGCTGGCTCTGCCACCTTGCTTGTGTATGCCTACCTGCCCTCCCAGTGTCACTGCCCTGTTTGCTGACAACCTGGCATCATTGTCCCATAATGGGGCTCCACCCTACATCCCTGGCCCATGTGTTTCCTGAGGTCAGCCTGTTCTGCTTTTTCCATCTTCCACACCAGGTTTTACCATATGCAGAAAGTCCATTTCTTAATCACCTGCTGCTGCTTTCTGCCTGGAACAGCTAACGTTGCTGCAATTCACTGAGCCAAAAATTTGACAATAAAGACAAAATCAAATTCTACCTGATACTTTTTTCCCCTGGGGGTTTCCAAGATTTCTTTATACTTCCCTCAGGCTTCCCTTGGACTGAGTGGTTTTGCTTTTCCCAAAATTTCTGCTCAGAAACAGATTTGGAGATAAACTCTCTTGAAAATGACTGTACCCACACTTTATTCTCCCCTTGTCCCTCTTTTACTGCATTTGAGGGATGCTATCCTGTATTTTTACCTTTATGAGGAGAGAAAGAAAGGATGAGTCAGGGCATCTCAGAACACCAGACTGGGATTGGGACTCTTGAGGAGAATCTGATTCTCCTCCAGTCTGGCCATTACGACTCCTCTTTTATTTCTGCCATGTGGCCTGAAGGCACTCTTGTCACAGGGCTATTCAACCTTGTCCAGTTAACCTTGTTATTCCATGCAGAGCACACGCTGTCCCAGGAGTGGTCCAGTTGGGAGGGGCCAGAGAGGTGCTAAGCCAAGAGATTCCAGGGAGAGCAGAGGCCGCTCGGCAAGAAGGGGTGTTAAGAGCCTTGGTCAGAAGCCGGCTGGCTTGGAGGAGCACAGAGTGGTTTGGCTGGAAGGTAATGGACACCCTTTGTCCTGCAGAGACTACCAGATCCTGCCTCTGGGCTCAGCAGAAATCAAGCTTGGGTGTGTTTCAGCCACATGCCTTCCTCAGTACCCCTACAGTCCCTGGCTGTGGTCTGGTCCTTTGCTGGGCCAAACTATGTGATTTCTTTCGGTGAGCTGGCAGCCACACGCTATGAGCTGGACTGAACAGTGTATGTCCCTGTTCCCTTGCCTCGTTATTTTACAACTAAACAATCAGCATATTTCTGTGAAACCCTGTCTCCTTTCCTGAGTTGTGAACCACTATTCATTCAGGAACACATTTTAACTTTCTTGTCCTAATGAATGTCAGACACGTGTTTGGGAGAAGAAAAAGGATGGCTCTGTAAAGGAACAGTTACCTCTAAGTGATAAAAGATGTGAATGGGCTCCCAAAGTACTTGCTCCTAATTATTCCACTTCTGAGAGACTTGACTGTTAAGACCCAAGCTAGCTCTAGAAACATTTAAAGCTTCGTGTTTCCATCTGGCCAGGAGGATGCTGAGCTTACAGAATTCTTAGCCAACTCAGACTTTTCTTTAGAATTGAGACTTGAGGAGGGCATTTCTTTTTTTCTTTCTTTCTTTCTTTCCAGAAAAGCAACAATAGTCAGTGTCAGGTAATTCTTTTCAGGGAGTGTGGTCTTCTGTTAATTTGATTTTTAAAACCTCGGGTTAGAAAAGTAGACTGATCTCTAAAAAGTCAATCAAAGTTGATAGAAACCACATTGAAGGGAAAGGCTACCTTGTTCCTCTGAGTTCTTCTGAGTGATTTCACTTACCAGTCTCTTGTGTATATATGGATGGAAATAAGAATTTTAAAGGTCAATCTTCTAAAAGTACTATAACAACTAACTATATTTAAGTTCTCTAAATTTCTTTCAAGATGGGAGAAGCAAGTAATATTTTAGTTGTATTTTGGTAGATCCAGAATATTTGCACGATCTGCCAAAATTACTAATAATGATTTAATGGAAAGGAAGAGAGAGAGACAGACATAGAGACAGAGAGAAGGGAGAAAGGAAGGGAGGGAGGGAAACAGGCAGGGAGGAGGAGGGAAAAAAGAAAAAAATAAGTAAAAAAGGAAAGACAGAGACATTAACTTGTGTGGAAAGTAGGTGAGGCAGCTGAAAGGGACCACCCAATAACATGCACAGCTCTCCGTACCTCAAGTCTTCTGAAAATGGAAAGTCAGAGAAGAAAGGAACAAGAGCATTTGGAGGATGATCAATAGCCTCCCAGAAAGTAAAAAATCCAAATGTTATTCCTTTTTCTTTTCATGTTCTTTCCCAGGGCTTAGAGTTGGATGAAGAAAGGATTTCATATAGTTATCTCTGATCACTTCCTGGGAACATACAAAAGTTGGAATCCTGTACATTCCCATGTTCAGATAAGTCATTGTTACTATACTGGTTATCTAGAAAAGACTGTCATTTACCATTACGTCTCTTCAGCCTGAACACCTGTATTTCAAGCCATTGTCTCTTCCTTTCCCTTGTTCCCCATTCCACACCCATTTACTCAGGGGGTTTATAGTCGTAGATGTCTTCTGATCTTTTTAGTATTTATTTATAAACTCCAATTCCTTCTTATCTGCCTTGAAAAATGTCCTGAGTTGTAAAGTGGGTTCTAAGTATTTTTTCTATCTAGATTTCTTTATTTCTAGATTCAAGATATTGTGATCACTTGCTAATATCATTTGACATTTTATTGACAATTTTCATCTAGTGACCCCTAGGCAATTACAACAATGTTTATCACTTATAAAGTATGACCCACCCCGCCTTCCTCCCTGATTTAATTTGATGTGATCAGGAGATGGTACATGCTGCATGGCATGCTTTGATATAGGAGACTAGAAAAGCAATAAATAATGGGATTAGAGAAAAGTTTGGGCCTATTTGTCATTTCAGTCTCTCTCTAGATACTGAAAAACCTCTGTGGAATAAGAACACTGATACTCCTCCTTGGTTAGGTTTATTCCTAGGTACTTTATTTTTCTTTTTGCTATTTCAAATGGGATTTTTTCCTTGATTTCTGCTTCTGCTGTTTCATTGTTGGTATACAAAAATGCCTTTGATTTCTGGATATTGATTTTGTATCTCGCTGTTTTGCCAAATTCATTTATTGAGTCGAGCAGTTTTTTGGTGGAGTCTATAGGATTTTCTATGTACCCTATCATGTCATCTGCAAACAGTGACAGTTTTGTTTCCTCCTTTCCGATTTGTATGCCTTTTATTTCCTTTTCTTGTCTGATCGCTGTGGCTAAAACTTCCAATACTATATTGAATAGAAGTGGTGAAAGTGGACAACCTTGTCTTGTTCCTGATCTTAGTGGAAAAGATTTTAGTTTTTGCCTATTGATTATGATATTGGCTGTAGGTCTCTCATATATGGCCTTTATTATGTTGAGGAATGGAAAACAGTATGGAATTTTCTCAGAAAACTAAAAATGGATCTGCCTTTTGACCCAGCAATTCCACTGCTGGGATTACATCCTAAGAACCCTGAAACACCAATCCAAAAGGACCTATGCACCATAATGTTCATAGCAGCACAATTTACAATAGTCAAGTGTTGGAAGCAACCTAGGTGCCCATCAGTAAATGAATGGATCAAAAAACTATGGTACATTTACACAGTGGAATTCTATGCAGCAGAAAGAAAGAAGGAGCTCCTACCCTCTGCAACAGCGTGAATAGAACTGGAAAGCATTATGCTGAGTGAAATAAGCCAGGCAATGAAAGACAAATACCATATGATCTCAACTTTAACGGGAACCTAAACAACAAAACAAACAAACAAGCAAAATATAACAAAAGACACTGAAATAGAGAACAGGCTGACAGTATCCAGAGGGGATAAGGGAGGGAATTTCAGGGGGAAAGGGGAAGGGTTTACAGGAACAAGTATAAAGGACACATGGACAAAAACTAGGGGAGGGGTGAAATGGGAGGGAGGTGGGGAGCACTGGGGGAATGGGCTGGGATGGGAGTAAAAGACAGAAAACTGTATTTGAACAACAATTAAAATAACAAATGTTATCAAAAGAAAATAAAAAAAGAACACTGATACTCCTGTACACTGCCCACTGAAATCTAGCAACATCTTCAAACAGAAGTTGATAATCCAAATGCAAAACTTGTCTTAGAGTTTCATCCATATTATTACTTTTAAATGAATACAGGCTGAACAGAATAGTTACCATGCCATTTTGTCCTCAGTAAAAGACTTAAACCTATATATTTCCTCCCTATGTGTTCATGTCCAAAAGAAAAAAAAAAAAGCAAAAATGTGTAGACTAGCAATCCCCTATTAAATTCTATAATAATCTGGTGCCACACATGGAAGGTGAATAATTATAATTGTTAACCTACACAAAGGCACATTACATATTACAGATATTATCAGAAAATCATCCACCTGGATAATTCATGGATAGGTGTGATAGGTACATGAGTGTGTGTTTAAATAGCACCACAAAAATATTCTTAAAAGAGGAATGATCATAGCAATATACAGGAATTTCCTGAGTTCTTAATAGATCAAAAAAAATTTAAATGTTGCCATTTATAATGCAAAAGCAATAAGTTTGTTGACCTGCAAGGCTCATTTGAAGGATCTCTCAAAGACTGGACATTCCATAGAAACTAAATGTGGGCAGTACGTGTTCTATTAGTCCACAGTGACAGACTTTCAATGGTTAGAACACTTTTACAAATGTTAACTGACTAATCTTCACAACAATTCTATAGGAGGCAAATATTTTTAATGGTTTCATTTTACCAATGGAATCTGAGTCAGAAAGAGATTAAATGACATGCCAAAGACTGCAATTAGACAAAGTGTTAGAATGAGGATTAAGATACAAAAGATTCTGATTTTCAGTTCTCATTATAAATCACAGAATGAAGATAAAATACATGATAACAGTTATTTTTTTTTGACAAATGAGATCTCAGGAACCTAAAACTTCTAATGCAAGCAATTTTGATATTGCCAATAATAAATGTCTATACTAAGTAAATCACATAATTTATCTCATATCTATGTTGAAAATAAATCTTCTAGTAAAAATGTAATTCAAAAGTCAGAAATTAATATATGACTAACACAATCAGTTCTCAGCATGGTGATTGTGGTGGTTGCCCTAAACAGACACAGTCTACTGTGCTCTATGCTATAAACTCATGATATCCGTACTTTTCAGGGTAAGAACCCACCAGGTTCTGTCCAGGTACCAATATCATGAGTGACCTCAGGTTCCCATTATAAGCTTTCCTTTGTTTATTACTACCTATAGTCTGAATAAGCTAACCTAATTTGAGCAAAGAAGGAAATGAAAAAAAAATGGGGGAAGAGAGAGAGAAAAAGAGAGAACGTTTTAAGATGATCACAGATGTGTAACATTTTGAAATTTTATTCTGTGCATGTATATTAGTCTGGGTTCTTCAGAGAAATAAAACCAATAGTAATACAGTTTCAACAACATGAGTTTGAACTGCATGGGTGCATCCATGAGGGGTTCTTTTACAAGCATAGAGTCAGCATTCTGTATCACTGGGTTTTGCATCCATGGAGGTCTAGCTTACGTATGCATTGATCTATGCCATTTTATAAAAAGGATTGAGTAACCATGGGTTTGGGCTTCCACAGGGGTCTTGGAAGCAATCTTCTGCAGATACTGAGGAACAACTGGAGTTAAGTTTTTGGGGAATCAAAAGTTATATGTGGATTTTCAACTGTGAGGGGTTGGTTCCCTAACCCCTGCATTGTTCAAGGGTCAGCTGTATAAATAATATAAAGAGATTTATTATAAGGAATTTGCTCACACAGTTATAGAGGCTGAGCAGTCCTATGATCTGCAGTCAGCAAGTTGTAGACCCAGGAGACCAATGATGTAGTTGTAGTCTCAGTTCCAAGGCCTAAAAACCAGGAGGGCTGATGACATAAACTCCAGCTCAAGTCCAAATCCTAAGTTGGGAGAAAACCAATGTCTCAGGTCAAAGACAGTCAGGAAGGAGAGTGAATTTTCCCTCCCTCCATGTTTTTGTTCTGCTCAGGCCTCCAAAGGAGTGGATGAGGCCCACCCACACTGGGAAGGACCATCTGCTTTTCTCAGTCTATAGATTCAAATGTTAATCTCATGCAGAAACATGTTCACAAACCTACCCTTAATAACCAAATATCAGGGCACAACATAGTGCAATCTAGTTGACACATAAAATGAATGATCACAGCATCTTTTTCCAACTCAGATAATATAAGGCAACAAAGGATAGAAGAGCTAGTAACTTTTACAGTTAATGAATTTATTTTTCAAATGTAACTAATAATGCATAATGTTTACTATGTACAGGCACCATTCTAAGTACTTTATAAATATTAACTCCATCCCCATAACAACTTCATGAGACAAGCACTATTATCATCATCCCTATTTTCACAGCTGAGGAAACTGAGGCAGAGAGGGTTCCAGTTCTTAAAACAGTATGCAGTAAAGCCAGGATTCAATCCCAGCAAGTCTGGCTCCAAACTCTATGCTCCTAACCACTGCACTATAACTTGAAATTCATGGCAGAGCATGGTTTGAGAGGGAACTTCTGGAGGTCCAAATGGCACAACCCTGCATAACTCTGAGCACATAGTTGATGCTATAAGCAATAATTTTAAGGAAAAAATGATGCAATGATGATTGAAGTCTGAGGTTTGTCATGCCCCCATCCCCCAAATATTGCATTGCCCATGCAGAATGGAGATCCAAGCAAAGGAAGACTGTGCCTCACTTCCAGAGTGGAACCTAGATAGGCATGAAGCCTCTCATTGCTTTGCTCCCACACCCTTGGCCAACACAAAAGCAGAAAAAGTAAAAATGGGGCCCAGTGAGCATGTCAGAGCAGCATGGGCATGATAAAGCTCCTCCAAGTTTTCCAGTGCCCAGGAGCAACAGAGGTGGGCGATCTGACATTTCTGTGCTTCCCTGCCTCCCACCCTAAGTGGGGTGAAAAGGATAGGCTCAGGGGATCTGCAAGCAGCCTTACAGTCTTGCCAGGAGTGTGGGCTGGAAATGTGAGTCCAGAGGAGAACAAGGCTATCTTGAGGATGTCAGCAGGGATGCATACTATGCCCAGAGACTAGTGAGTGCCACTGTGAATAAAGGATCATTTGTGAAGACCACTAGTCTCCTCCTAGCTCATGAACACCATGGTACAACTTAAAGACTCAGAACTTGGAGGTAACCCAAGGAAAAAAGGGTGGGAAAAAATCCTGAACTGGCTGAATAAATGATTGACTAAATTAACCTAAGCTTGAAATAAGATTGAAATTAAGTTTAGTTAGAGGAAAAAAGTTACTTTTATTTTTTTTTTGCACAGCTGATTTTGCAGCCTCAGACTTGTACTTCCTCAGCTATAAAGAAATAAAAACTTGTTTACCTTTGCAACCATACTCTCTCTCTAAAGGCCAAAGGAAAATCTCCAAGATTGTTTTGAGAAATAACATCATTATTGGACTAAGTATATGGCTTCCCAAAGGGATTACTTTATAGAGCAATGCTCCTTTCTGTAAGTGCTCATTCTGTTCTATTTCTTTAAAATGTTAGTCCCATTAGCTCCAACCAATACTCATACTACAGACCTGGTCCTGAAAATGATTGAAAGTCGTTTAGTGATGGTTGTTGTCCATTAATTCAAATAAAATTGCTAGATTCGAGGCTAGGATGTAAAAAATTTAAGATTTTGTAAAGTCGGGATCTAATTCAGCTTTGAGTTTGGCCACTACTCAAGCCAAAGCTTTGAAGCTTTTTGACATAGTGAAACAACATTATGATGAAGGATCAAAGGATGAAAAATCCAATGCAAATAAGAGTTGGTTCATGCATTTTAAAGGTAGTGATGCCTTACATAACATCAGGGAGCAAGATGAAGCCAGGAGTGCTGAGGTGGCAGTTCCAGAGAGCAGACTTTCTGTCTGGGAGACAGCAAAAGCACTTTGTACCCTAATACCCATGCTAGCCACAGGTCATAAGTGATGGGAACAAGAGAGTAACAAAGCTGTTATTGCTGAATCCATTTATTTAAAATACATCAAATAATCCTGGTCTCTCAAAAATGTGCTTAATGTTGCTTGTGACAGTTTTCATAAGAAAATATTATTTTCAAATTCTGATTAGGTGTTTTCTTAATTCCTGCTTCGTTAAAAAGTAGTATCATAAAGATACTGATTTGTTAAAAGTAGTACCAATGTGACATTGTTATAATGTGAAAAAAATAGATTTGTTTGGTTTAAATGATTTTTCCTTATAGGAACTTCTGGCAGAAATGTAACTCATTATAAGTGTAAGGAATATTTCTAAGAGCTGGCACACTAAAACACAATTAAAGGATCAGTCTTTTAGAAATACATGTTTTCAGGGAAATTAGTCATTAAAACAGATGATGTAAACCAAATATTATAATTGTTGATGTACAAAACTCTGCAAATTTAATAGATTTACTTTTGAATAATTCAGGCTACTCCCTATGACTTTAAACAGATATATTAAAGAAAATTCTAGGACTACATCTTTAATACTATCCTATTATACCTTTCCTAAGCAATCTACATGAGTTACGGAATGTCTATGAGCCTTCAATTTGGTTTTTATTAGTATTTGTTGCTTTAAATCAGACCTTTCAAATTATTTATATAAGGTTTTTTTTATTTAATATTCAAAATGATAGAACATATACATTGAGCCACAGATAGGAACGTAATTCATCCTAGTATGAAGCATGCCTTATAACACTTAAGTGGTTTATTAAACTTGTCTGATCTTATATTGGATAAATTCTACCCTTGACATCAAGACATGTGTATGATACATTTATCATGTTTAGGATTCCTCTAAATTACATAAACCATTTCTTCTGGGAATTGCTAAGAATTCTATCCTAAAGTTAAAATACACCAAGTATCCAAATATTTCTCTTAAATATGAGCTAGACTACCACACAGAATTATTTTAGTGGTCTCAGTTCCATCCCTGGTGGACAGTAGTACATAGAAAGAGAAACCACCTCACATAATTTGGCACTGTTTAGAACCAGCAGCTCTGATCAGGAGGAGCTCGTAATGAGCCCAAGGAGACAGAATGGCCTCTTATTAGAAGGAGCACTGTCTCTCTCAGGCAAGGCTGAGGTTGGAAACTCTGGGAGGATCAAGCTGCAGCTGCTGGCTTCCTTTTTGACTCGGGGAAGGTAGAGGTCTTACTGGGACCGAGCTACTCACTTACTTCACAAATGAAGAGCTGGTTATTAAAGGAGAATGAAATGAAAGAGCTTTTTGTCAGTATAACCTAATGAAGTTTATCATTTGGGGGGATAGTAAATGACAACCTTCATTTCTATTTAGATAAGATAGGTACTAGAACTAGAGAATAGGGAAATAAAATGTGGTAGCCTAGGAAGGAACTTGAACTCAGCTTAGTTACAACATTGATAAACGCATGGCTAGTTGAGCATTTAACACTACTCCCACCAATGTTTTACACTTATTTAAAATAAACACACATGCTTTATTTTAATAAAAAAGCAAGCCAGGTAATTGCTATGGAGGAGAAAAGCTTCTTGTCTAAGATTATTAACCAGGAACAGATTTTCTACTGGGAGAAAGGATATTAAAGCAAAAAGATCAAGGGATCAGTCAGCTTTGGGATCAGTCACACCTGGGTTTCAGACCCAGACCCTGGGTAGGAAGCCCTCTGTGTCGCAAAGTTCTCCTTTGTAACATGGGGTCAATATTACCCACCTCACAGAACTGCTCTGAGATGAAGTGAGTGAATGCACGAGACCCTGCACAATGCCTGACGCAGAGAAAATAACTGAAGTATAAGGGCCATTTTCTACACTAGAGCTAGAATTCAGGACATCGATGAATTTGGACAGAACGGCTATTACATTCTACTTTCACTAAACTTTAACTGAAAAGTAGCATTTCTTAAATAATACATGTAAACAATATTAGCACATATAGTACCTGTGATGTTGACACTAATAGAAACCATAGGTATTTTTATAACACAGTACAGCTACTTCAGGTATTTCAAAATTATTATTTATATTCATCCCTACTTTGAAATTATGGTAATTACTAGACCTGCTGCTAGGTCTTGTTCTTTAATGAATTAATGAAGAAGCACAGGCACCACACTACATCATACAATCGTTCTTAATGTTTTGACAGCTATATTTCAGTAACTGATTTTTTGTAACATTATCTATTTTACTTTATTCTCTTAAAAATGCTTTAGGTGAAAATTTAAAACATTCCAAAAAAGAAGTCCAGAGGTTACCAAACTGCCGATGGGTTCACTCTACCATCTGCTAGTGGTGTTACAGTCAGCCACCAGAAGTGGACAAAGGTTCTGTGGATTGGGGCGGTGAGTAGATGTGACCATTTTTCAGATGGATCTAATTTGGGCTGTTTTCTGCAAAAGTGATCAGTTTGGACTTGCAATTGATATTGGTTGATACTCAGCTGTTACTCATTTGATGAGACTTTTCCTTGAAATGCAGAATGAAAAGCACCCCTTAGATTTCATCTTTTGTTGATCACAAGCAAAATGGAAACAAGGATGTGTCCAGGTCCTTGGCAGTTACTGTCACATTCACATGTCCCAAGGATCTTAGAGACTCATTAGGATTTTATGACACCAATTTGTTGGCTTTATTTGTGACAAAGGTACTGGGAAATAGATAAGAATCAGTGGCTTGTGAATCTTGTCTCCCAGCCATTAAAATAAGAAATGAACTCAACCATTAGCTGGTTAATATTTTCTTACATTTCACTGGTTGTGAAACCTGCCAAAATATACCTACTTGCAACAGCTAGAAAGTTATACTGCAACTAAAATTATATTTCTTGGCTTCCTATGGAATGCTTTTTCTCTGACGGCTCAGGAATAGTCTAACCAGTGATTTTTTTAAATCTATGCCAATAATCCAACTAGAAATGTCACCAGTTTTTGTAATAGAAAAAAAATATGTTTTACAAGCTACTTTTCTTTAGTATACATTTATGGCATATTTCTTATTCTAATATGTAGGTAAAGTACATGAAAAATAAACATCAGCATTATAATTTATGATGTGGCATATGTAAATCTGAATCTATTTTTCTTGGTTTAGTACATATAAAGACAGGTTTCACTCCTTTTCATATATAGAGCCTTACAAATAAATAAGACAACATAATATGTATTAATTAATATTCTACTTATAGCAGCATTTATTTCAAAAGGAGATAGAATTTGACTAATGTTCAGTGCAAACTGGTTTTAAATGGCACCAACAATGTTCTTTAAAGTATTGTTGAAACAAATGTGCCATTGACTATATACATCTGTCTGCACTTTGCAGTGTCTCTGAGGCAGATGATTTTTTAATCCAAAAGACCTTCTCTCATTTTCTTTTAATTGTTCCCTTCAATATTTACTCTGAGCTGTAGGAAAGTAGATTCCCACAAAATGCATTTCCTAGTCTGGCTTTCAATGTAACCTTTATTTTTGCCACAACTTGGTCTACTTTATACATTGAAGTAGAGAAAGACTTCATTGAGTACTTTATTCTAAAAGAAGGCACTTCATGTCAGTAATGTAGTTCAGATGGAGTCCTCCCTTTGTGGGAATGGCATAATAGAGGTTGGGCAAAATTTTCCTTCCTGTCTTATTCAAGTATTCTGTCTACTACAGAATAGAAATTCTAGATATTCAACTTCTGCAACAATTTGATCCTTTTCTTGCCAATACAAATCACCACATGGTGTTCAATGTCTCCTGGGCTCTGTTTATTCACCGATTTATTCATTAACTGAACATCAAAAAAAATTGCTGTACCTAGATGAATAAATGAATTGATTGCAGCTCCACCCTTAGGAAGATTTTCCCTCTTCACTGTCTTTCAGGAAAACCACTGAATGTGGCCATAATATAGCTACCACTCATTTTTGGCTTGCACCCATATACCGAGCTAGCTTATCTGTAAATCAAACTCAGATTTGTTATTCCTCCTTAAGGTGTACAGAATACACCTTTACATCCTCCCTATACAAATATAGATGTGATTAGCAGAGAGGTCCTGGTGTGACTGTGGTGGGTGACAAGGGGATCTGAGCTCCCTGCCCAAGCAGTTTGTCTGAGCCATGCTACTTCCAGCTTAAGATAGACTGTTGCTGCTGCTAAGCCAATCAGACTTCATGACTTGGTAGCTCTGGTAGAACACAGCCAATACTGGGCAGCTGTAGGTGCAGTTAATTGGTATCCTATGGTCAAGTGTTTTGTCTCTACCAGGGTCTGTTAATCAAAAGGCATATAATCTTCTGCTGTAGAAGACATGGCCTTGTTCCAAAAATCTCAGGGATCTCCACTGCAATTCTCACACAGGGGTTTGTCATCTCCCACCAGCTTATTTCTAGTGGCCTTGGTGAGTGGTGTGTCCTCTGGGCTCTCTCATTGACAATAATCCTCTAGTAAGCCTTTTATGGCATAATACATCTGTTCTAGCTTGACTGTTTCCACTAGACTCTGTATTCCTTCCTGTATCATGTGCTGAGACTATTCAGGCATTTTCATTTCACTCAGCATTGACTAGCACTTCCTCTACACTTCTACAGGCCATGCTAGCAGTGAATTTGTCCTATTCCCTGGGGCCCTTGCCAGCATGTTAAACTCTGTATCTCAAATCCAATTAATTCTTGGTTATTAGGTCATATGTCCTGGCTCCTTGGTCAAACACCTTCAGTATCCAATCCATTGGCACTTTCCTTGCCAATGCTGGTATAAGCTATCTAGTTCTTACCACTTTTTCAGTGTATAATCTCCTTTCTCTCTTATCGAGCCTAACATATCCCCAACTGGTGATGCTGGAACTTAACTCTAGTGTTTGATTTGACAACCAGACCTGGTGGAAGCAACTCCTGAAGGAAAGACCTGTTGCATTTCAGAAACAAGTTCTTAACATGTCAGTAAATAAGGGAATCAAAAACCCATGGCACATTTTCACAATGGAATACTACGTAGCAGAAAAAAATAAGGAACTCTTACCCTTCACAACAGCATGGATAGAACTAGCAAGTATTATGCCAAGTGAAATAAGCCTGGTGGTGAAAGACAAATACCATGTGATCTCACCTATAAGTGAAACCTAATCAACAAAACAAATGAGCAAAATAGAACCAAAGACAGAAATAAAGAACAAACTGACAGTAACCAGAGGAGAGAGAGAAGGGGGATAATGGGTGAAAGAAGTGGAAGGGGCAAATCTAGGAACATGAATAAAGGACTCATGGACATGGACAATGGGAGGCATTGACAGCGGGGGGGGGGGGCGCAGAGCACGGGAGAGCCAGGGGAAAAAGATGTGACACCTATAACTGAACAACAATAAAAAATGATAAAAATAGAAGTTTTTATCATTAACATAAAAGAAAAAAGTTTTTGTCATGTCTTCTAATGTGTTGCCTGGGAAGATGGAGCACCTATTCAATCTCTGAAGGTCCAAGTTGGTCTGCAGAGCCAACATCCTCAGGGTCATCTTCCAGAAGTCCCTATCCAATGTTTGAGGCCCAAGTTTTCTGATCAAGGCCCTGACTTTAGCAGAACATACCTGGTTTGGCTGAACATTCAAACATTAAATATGTCTCAGAGTCCTGGGACTCTAACTATCAGATCCCACATCTGCCACTCAGCTATGTAAGCTATTCCATTGAAGGGGACAAAGCCCTCTCTGTAAGCTACTGAAGAAGACTTCTGGCTCTCCCACTTAGCCTTTAATCTTGTTAACAGCCCTCATTCTCTCGTTATCCCTCTGCAGGGTGTCAAAACAATTTAGCAGTATCTAGTCAACTCCACTGCCATTGTGGGCATTGTCCATCCCTCTTCCCACTTTTTGTCAAATGCAGAAAGCTTTGTACATTCATTGGTGTTCCTCTTTACCAGGACACTTCCTCAGCTGACCATCAGTGAAATCTTTACCAATGGGCCACCACTTTGTGTTAGGGATTATCTGCACCCCACATGTCACTCAGAATGATTTTTTTGGCCAGGTGGTGAGTGAGTAGTCTTCAATCCTCATCTTGCTGCCTGTTTTGTCAGATGACTCAGGATACCACTTGTTAATTCAGGTCTTCTGAAAAGCAGGCACAAAGAGTTACTGTACAAAAGGTGCCTGTAGGGATAAAGGGGAGGGAACTAGACATGAAGAGCCTGGGACCAAGGTACACCGTCTGACTCCTATGAATGAGAGAGGTGGGGATGGTTGGGCAGGCAGAGCTACAAGTTCTAAGATAGTTTCAGTCAATTTGCTGGGGCTCCTCTCACTTTTTTTAGAATTGACTTACTCTGTAAGTTTAAGGTCTTCAATGTGATGATTGTACATATTGTGAAGGATTTACCACATGTAAGATTAGTTAGCATACCCTCTTATAGTGGTAAGGATTTGCCACAATAAGATTAGTTAGCATACCCTCACCCCACCCAATTACCACTTTGTCGTTGTTGTTGTTATATAGTTAGAACAACAAAGCTCTGTTCTAGAGCAACTGTCAAGTATACAATACAGTATGGTTAACTAGAGCCATCAGCCTCCTTGGAACTCGTTCATCATATAACTGGTAGTTTATATACTTTGATTAAACATCTCCCCATTTCTCCTACTCCTTAGCCCCCAGAAACCACCATTCTACTCTCTGCTTCTATGAGTTTGGAGAATAAGCCTTTGTATTTGTTGCAGGAATGAGTTTGCTGTGCTCATTCGCTGAGGGGAGCAGTTCTTGAGAGGTGTAGTCTTAGTGCTAATGTGGGAATGGATGCAGAAGTGCAGCAGTGGACCATCAGTCAAAAATGCACCCCACAACCTGAGTTTGGCATGATGCATTTTCCTGGCTGCTATGTCATGGAATTGTGTTCCTTTCCTTCTGAGCACCTAGTTACTGTCTTCTTCACCAGATTATAAACATCACAAGAGCACATGCTGTTTTGTTCACCATTGTATTTCCAGGTCCTAGCACAATGCTTGACCCATACTGATTCTCAAATCTTTTTTTAATAGCTGTTGAAAGATATGCTACTCCAAAAGATACCTTTGTTACTTTGCTTTCAAAACAAGGAGATGTTCTACTACCCGAAACAGAGGGTATTGCCACCAAATGGAGAGAATTGCCACCAACATCACAGTGTGTCTTGGGCCTAGAAACCTGAAAAGGGTGAAAGTCCACCCACAAGCCACCTTGAAGTCAACGGTAGAGATAGGACTTGTTTCCAGAACTGCAGTCTTGTGTCCCTGCACAGGCTCCCTTTTGAGCATCACCCCCTTCTCCTGTCTTCCTTCTTACACCCTTTTGCTTTTATTCCCAGTCAAAATCTTCTCTGCAGAAATGTAAATGATTTATATCTAAACAGAAATGAAAAATGGACTGAAACCTCTAAAAGAGAACTTTCCAACATGGTGGGGCTATGGAGGTAGAAACAGACATGTATTTGGAGAGAAAGAAAAATCATGACAGTATACTCGATTACTGCCTGTGTTACTGTATGAGGCCTTGCAATCCCAAAGTAGGCTGTTAACTCAGCAGTCTAATCACATTTTCTGGTCTAAGACACAAACTTTCAATATAGGAAAGGGATCCTATGCAATACTTGCACTAGCAGTAAGAAGAGATCCACATTTTTTAAAAGCTTATGGAAATGAAGCAAGACCAAGAGCTATAGGATATCACTCTGAATCTGCTGATGAAACTCAGTTTTAAACAAGTTCCTTACCTAGGCTGCTACAGTCACTGACCAGTCCCCAGCAGCAACAAACCCATAGTGTATGTTATCTATTACAGTGCTGACAGTGGAAATGCATGTCAAGACAAAAATTATATTCACATCTCTATTAGTGCACATAACATGTTTCTTTGAAATTATTTGTTTATGGCTTTGTTTCTCTCAAAAGGAGAAATTTCTCAAAGGCGAGGTGCCAACTTACACATATTTATGGCTCCAGGGGCTAGGCTAGTGCCTGGCATGTAAGAGGCTTAGTAATTATTAATGAGTGAATAATCGAATGAATAATTATTCTAGAGAAAGATCTCAGACAAGGCCCTCACAGCCCAAAATATAGTTGTCCAGAGTGTCAGAAGTGTGTAAATAATTCATTCAGATTCCTCCTTGACCCTCCCAAACTACATAATTCATTACCATCTCCCCCCATCCATTTTCTATTTGGTAGGACCAGCTTTGGTGTTAGGTAATACATATGTAATAGAAATTCTAATTACCAGTTAGACTCATCTGCTTATTATGATACTAGTCTTTTATTAAAACTAGATTTTACTTTACCATGCTCTTGGCTATAAAATAGAGCTCTTTTACTTTCTACCAATTCTATTGGCACTCCTTTTTAATTCAAATACTGTTCTGGGATCAACAATGCAATAAGACATAATTATGTTTTAAGATCCATGAATTGGTTGTGAAAATGCAGGTATTTTCTCTCTAGGTAATTTGCTCCAGGAAATACACTGAGAAGTATATTTTTATCTTGACGTATGGGGATTTACATAGAAACATACCCCCTTAGACTTAGAGGCAGTATGTTGTAGAAATGCCGGAACAAATACCACCCATCACCACTTTATTATGTTCACAATGTACTCCATTATCATCAGTATGTGGGTATAAATCCTCATAAGAAACCTCCCAGTATTAAAAACCATAATTATAACATGTATTTATTCCAAACATATGTACCACCGTTTCAAACTACCCACCAGCTGAATATATTTTGCAGCTTTCAAACTTTGACTGGTGCGAAGATGGCTTTTATGAATGTGATTTATGACAATTTAGGTGCCGAAAACCATCGTAATTACAAGTACTGTAAATGTTTTCTCTCTGCTTAAGTAGCCTCGCTGAGGAGGACAGCCTTCATTTCCTGTGGGCTGGGCCTTTTGGCTCCAGCCTTCCCCGCAGCCAACAAGCTGCTCTGTTCCCAGTTCTGTTTCACCAGTAAAAGATTAACAAAAACTTTTCAGCGCTCAGTTTTCTTTTCCCTCTGGAGCTATCCATTTTCCCATCTCCAAAGAGGGCAGCCTCTCCTAACATATGTTGGAAATTGTTGTTCAACTTCACAGAGTATACAAACACAAGACTCTTCCCCGTTCGCGGTGCCAGAGCAGACGTTTCAATGGAATATTTCATTATAATCAGAGCCTTTGTGCCAGAAAATAGGCTTTTCAAATGAAATTCATGATTTCTTTTTTCACCATGTGGTATCTGGGGTTTCTACAAAGCACAAGAGACTTGACTTTTGGTATAAAAAGTTTAAACTTTTAACCTACCTGGATTTGAACAGGATAATAAATTGTTAAGTAACGACTTTTTGCCAAATGTTAATAATCTTCATAAAAAGTAAAACCAGAGAGTTCTGGAAAGGCTATGATACTTCGCACCCTCACGGCACCTTCCCTGTCGTTAACTGAAAACCGCACTCTGTCTTCCGGAGGGCGCCGAGGCAGCGCCAAGTCACAGAAAAGGTCCAGCGACGCACCCTGGGTTACAAAGGGAGTCTGTAGGAAGACCTTTGAGAGAACCCAGGACTCCTGATTTCCAGTTCCGTGTCGTAGTCTAAAACCCCCCCGAACACCGCTCTCGTAAATTATACTGTCATCGGTACTTTCCTTATTACTCTTTGTTTTCAGTAGCTATAAACTCAGTAGTTTAAAAAATGGCTTTGGGACAAAATTTAACCAACAATATCTCTAGTTTAGAGTCAATTATTTCCAAAAGACAATTAAAAAATCTGTAATTCAGCTACTTTGAGGGTATAGACATGCCAAAATCCAAAGTTCATTTTCTTCTTGGTATGTCTTTGAATTTATAGGGAAATTAGCCATAGGACTTATTAATGTGTTAATTACTGATTTTTGGTTTCATTACCAAACCAACACAAAAGGAGAAGCCTAATCTAAAAATACACAGTAATTGCTATCAGATAATAACGTTAGCCTGACATAGCAGCTTTACTCCTAAGTTACTTCATAAGCGAATATAGAGAGATTTGCATATGGACTTTCTGTGGACACTTCCTGTACATCTGAAATACAGAGAAGCACGACTGGAAAGACCTGGACTCTGCAGGAATGCTAGGCTTTTCTCTCCCCTCAGCTCTCAGAGATCTGCCTGTAGGTCCAATAGCTTTGTGGATCAAATCGTAGCCACCAAGTAAGGCAACTCATAAATGTTTCTAGCAGTATAGAATGTTATACTACAGCATTTGACTTTACAAACATTTCTTTGCATTTATTTAAATAGCTAAAGGGCCATTCATCTAAAGCCAATAGAGGGACAGGAATAACATGGAAAATGACAGCCACTGAAGAGCAGCCACAACCTGTTCAAATAGAAAATGAACACAGAATGTAGTCTGATCTAGTATACAATTTGCAGTTCCTTGAAGGAGTGTTTCTTGCAATGAGCGATTCACAGATGATGCAAATCAGAAGCCCCTTTGGCTTCTGTTGCTGTCTTATGAAATTTCAGTTGTGACAGGCTGGCTAGGTTGAACCCAAATGTTGAAAAGCCCATGGAATTTCCCTCTCTCCTTTTTATTTTTCTATACACTCAAAAAAATTATTATGTACATGTATTATTTTTTATTGTGAAATTACCTCTAGTTAAAAATGAAAAATTAGAGTGGTATTAAAATCAACATTATATATCAAAGAACAATTATAATTTTAGTGTGGAAGAGACTGCTAGACTAAGAATATTTCAAACTAACAAATGTGCACTTCATTAATACCCTTTCTATAGAGAAAACAAATGCTAACCATAGTTTTTTAGCTTAGTCAGCCACAATGAATATTGAGAGGGGCTTGCTTCTGGTAGAATATAAAACCCAGCAACTATTCCAATTGAGAATTCAATCATTTCACAATATTTTATATGTATTATGCACTTGAATTCCAGTTCGTCCACTGATCTATCACAATCACTTGAAACATTCTGAACATCTTAAAAATTATATTTTTTCTCCACTTAAACTTGAGACAGTTAATTCTCACAAGCTAAGTGTAAGTTAATGCTTTCCAAAAAATTCCACACTGTCTAGGAAAGGGGTCTGGTGTAAAGATAAGAAAAAATTTGGAAACACTTGGAGGCCAAGTGTCATCTTGGAGGCAAGATGGCAGAGGAGTGAATGGAAGCCACACTAACCTCTTCCCAGGAACAATCTGGAATTACAACTAAATTGTGGAGAAATCACCCAGAAAAAACAATTGAACAATAGCAAGAGAGAAGCCTTGTAATGCCCAACAGACAAAAGAATCACTTTCAGCACAACCTGTCTGGTTAGGAGCATGGTACAGAATCGAGAAGGCTGGCTGGACATCCACAGGCAGCAGTGCCAGAGGGATAATAAAGCAGCAGATTGGATCTCCCTGAGAGGAATAGGGTCTAAACTGTAAGCTGGGATCCTCCGCTTAGAACAGAGCTTGAAAAGTACATAGATAAGAACAGGCGGCCAAAAGCAGAAGGGTTGCTCTCTGCCAGAGATAGAGAGCTGGAGATGCAAAGAGCCATTTAAAGAGCCAATGCATAAATCTTCATCTGTAGCTATTTACCCACAGCTCTGGCAAAGGAGTGGGCAGAGTAGTCTAGAGACAACTGAGGAGAGACTGGGAATGGAAGCTTTGGGGTAACAGCTGAGAGAGTCGCTGCTGGGATCTAAGTGCTGAGTCATTCCCCATATGGCAGCAGCCATCCTATTCAGACAGACCACTCTCCTCCAAGCTGCAGCAGCCAGAGGGGGAAACAATAGCCCCAAATCCAGGAGGGATTCGGCCCCACCCTATGGGGCTTAAGCCTCAAGGATGACTGCAGAGTGACTAGATTAACAACTAAAGGAAACAGCCACAGTGGACCCCTGGCAGTCTCAGAACAGGCTGCGTAAGGTCAGACAGGGTCAATATCTGACATCAACAGAGGCAAATCCAGAAAGAAAAAACAGCGGTAAATACTAAAGGATACCGAGATGAAATCCACTGTGGTCTTCTCCATGATTTGTGATATTTTCTATTCTGCAGAGCTTTCTAACATTCCTTTTTGGTCCATCAAGTTTGTGCATATTAAGTCACTAGAATGTATACTATAGTTTATTTCCTTCCTTTCTTAAAATAGTCTTAAACTCTTTACCCCCTTAATAATACTGGTTCATTTGCAGCTGACAGTGGGATTGTGGGTAGGAAATATATTTGGGGACGTGTGTTTTTTCCCTGGGCTTTGTGGTTTTTTTCTGGCAACACCTGCACAACAGCATACAAGATGTGGTGGGCAGAGTGATCCTTAGTCAACAAGCTGGAGGGAAGGACTCACCAAAGAATGACCCAACAATAATCAAAACCCAATTACATACAAATAGTCAACATAAACAGTATAAAGGGAATCCCAGGAGCATAAGTTCCGGAGATCAAGGAGACTGCACCATTGAATCTCACAGGTCTCCTACCATAGAAGTTAACACCACAAACTCAGGAAGTGAAATCACATAAATTTAAAAAGCAGAGGCAAACAAGAAGAGTCTCACCAACAATGGGAAGACAAAGAAACAAACCTCAAATGAAAGGAAAGGAGGAATGCTAAATGAAATAAAGGCAAGTCAAATATCAGATATTGAGTTTAAAACAATGGTTATAAGGAAGCCCAATGAGCTCACTGATAATTACCAAAAACAACAGGGAAACTATAAGAAATTCACTGCAAACTATGTCAACATGAGAAAGGAAAAGGAAACTATCAACAACAGCCAAGAGGAAATGGAGAATACAATTACTGAATTGAAAAACAAAAAGAAGGAATCAAAAGCAGGCTAGATGAAGCAGAAGATTGATTCAGCAAGCTGGAGGACAAAAAAAAAATTCCCAGAAAAAGTAAGAAAAAGAAAAATACTCAAAAACAAGGAAGAGGGGTTACAGGAACTGCAGAACAACATGAAATGTAATAGTATCCATATCATAGGGATACCAGAAGGAGAAGAAGAAGAGCAAGGAATAGAAAACCTGTTTGAAAAAGTTCTGATGGAAAACTTCCCTAATTTGATGAGAGAAAAATCACACAAATCTAAGAAGCACAGAGGATCCCAATCAAGAGCAACCCAAAGAGGCCCACTTCAAGACACATCATAATTAAAATGGAAAAATTCCAAGACAGAGAGAATCTTAAAGGCAGCAAGGGAGAAACAGGAAATAACATAAAAGGGAGCCCTGATAAGACTAGCAGCTGACTTCTCAATGGAAACGCTCCAAGCCAGAAGGAAATAGCAAGGAATATTCCAAGCAATGAAAAACAAAGGGCTGCAACCAAGACTACTCTATCCAGCAAGGCAGTCAATTAAAATGGAAGGCAAAATAAGGAGCTTTCCAGACAAAAGAAGGCTCAAAGAATATACCTCCACCAACTAGCACTGCAAGATATGCTAAAGGGGCTACTTTAAGAAAAGGAAGAAAAATAGTGAGAGAGAGAGAAAGACAGGTACAAAAGGAGTAAAATGGCAATGAATAAGTACCTATCAATAATAACCTTAAATGTTAATGAATTAAATGCCCTGGTCAAAAGACATAGAGTAGATGAATGGATAAGAAAGCATGAACCACACATATGCTGCCTACAAGAGAACCAACTCAGAACAAAGACCCACACAGACTGAAAGTGAAGGTTTGAAAAAAATATTCCAAGCAAATGGACAGGAAAAAAGAGCAGGGGCAGCAATACTCCTATCAGACTAAATAGACTCCAAAACAAAGGCCATAAAAAGAGACACAGAAGGATATTTCATACTACTCCAGAGAAGAATCCATCAAGAAGACATAAACATTAAAAACATACATGCACCCAACATAGGAGCAATATATATAAGGACAATCTTTGAGGACTTCAAGAAAGATATAGACAGCAACACACTTATACTACAGGATTTTAAAATCCCACTGTCAGAAATGGATAGATCTTCCAAACAAAGCATCAACAAGGATATTGTGGCATTAAACAAATGGACTTAACTGATATTATATATATATAAAATCAAATGGACTTACTCTGATATATATATAGAACATTTCATCCAAAAGAAGCAAAATACAAATTCTTTTCAAATGCACATGGAACACTTTTAAAGATAGACCACATGATAGGACACAAAACAAGCCTCAGCAAATTCAAGAAAATTGAAATCATTTCAAACATTTTCTCAGATTACAAGGGCCTAAAATTAGAAACTAACCTCAAGGAAAAAACACAAAAACACTCAAATTAATGGAGACTAAATAGCATGCTATTGAACAATGAATGGGTTAAGAATGAGATCAAGGAATCAAAAAGTTTCTGTAAGCAAATGAAAATGAACTCATAAAAGTCCAAAACTTAAGGGACACAGTGAAGGCAGTCCTGAGAAGAAAGCTTATAGCAATACAGGCCTACCTAAAAAAGATAGAAACATTTCAAATAAACAACTTAACCATACATCTCCAAGAACTGGAGAACAACACACAAACCCCAGAGCAAGAAGAAGGAAGGCAATAATGAAGATCAGAGCAGTATTAAATGACATAGACACTAAAAGAACAATTCTGAGGATCAATAAATTCAGGACCTGGTTCTTTGAAAAATAAACAAAATTTACAAGTCTTTAAGTAGACTCATCAAGAAAAAAAGAGAAAGGACCCGAATAAACACAATCAGAAATGAAAGAGGAGAGATTACAACTTATACCACAGAAATACAAAAGATTGTAAGAAATTACTATGAAGAGCTATATGCCAAGAAATTTGAAAACCTAGGTGAAATGAACAAATTTCTAGAAAAATATAATCTTCCAAAACTGAATGAAGAAGAAGCAGAAAGCCTGAACAGGCTGATAACAGCTGACAAAATTGAAGCAGTAATAAAAAACTCCTGACACAGAAATGTCCTGAACCAGATGATTTCACAGGAGAATTTTACAAAACATTGAAGAAAGAGCTATACCTTGCCCTTCATAGACTATTCCAAAAAACCCAAGAAGAGGGGAAAGAGTCTCAAACCCTTTATGAAGCCAGCATTGTCCTAATCCCAAAACCACATAAAGACACAACAAAGAAAGAAAACTACAGGCCAATATCACTGATGAACAAAGACACTAATATCCTCAACAAAATATTGGCAAACCACATCCAGTAACACATTAAAGATCATACACCATGATCAAGTGAGATTCATTCCAGGGGTGCAAGGATGGTACAATAGTCACAAGTCAATAAACATACTACATCACATAAATAAAAAGAAAGACAAATATCACATGATCATATCAATAAATGCAGAAAAGCATTTGGTAAGGTACAGCACATATTTATGATAACAACCTCAGCAAAGTGAGAGTAGAGGGAGCATACCTCAACATAATAAAGACCATATATGAGAAACCTACAGCCAACATCATACTCTATGGGCAAAAACTAAAACTTTCCCACTAAGATCAGGAACAACACAAAGATGTCCTCTTTCACCACTTCTATTCAACATAGTATTGGAAGTCCTAGCCACAGCAATAAGACAAGAAAAAGAAATAAAAGGTATCCAAATTGGAAAGGAGGAAGCAAAACTGTCATTGTTCGCAGATGACATGGTAGTGTACATAAAAAATCCTATAGACCCCACCAAAACACTAATCAACCTAAAAGTGAATTTGGTGAAACAGCAGGATACAAAATCAATATTCAGAATCTAAGGCATTTTTGTATAGTAGCAATCAAATATAAGAAACAGAAATCAGGAAACAAATCCCATTTGATATAGCAACAAGAAAAATAAAGTACCTAGGAATGAACCTAACCAAAGAGGTAAAGACCTGTATTCAGAAAACTACAGAACACTGAAAAAAGAAATTAAGAAAAATGCAAACAAATGGAAGCATGTGCCATGTTCATGGACTGGAAGAATTAACATCATCAAAATGTCCATACTACCCAAAGCAATTCATCGATTGAATGCAATCCCTATTAAAGTACCAATGATATATTTCACAGATATAGAACAAATATTTCAAAAATTTATATGGAACCATAAACAACCCCAAATAGCCTCAGAAATTTTGAAAAAGAAGAACAAAGTAGTAGAGATCACAATATCTGATATCAAACTATATTACAAGTCCACAGTAATCACCACAATCTGATTCTGTTACTAGTACTGGCATAAGAACAGACACATAGATCAATGGAATAGAATACAGAGCTCAGAAATAAACCCAAGTCTCTATGGTCGATTAATATTCAAAAAAGGGGGAAGAAGCATAAAATGGAGAAAAATAGCCTCTTCAACAAATGGTGTTGGGAGATCTGGAAAGCTACATGTAAAAAAATGAAACTAACCACCAACTTACGTCATACATAAAAATAAATTCAAGATGGATAAAATACTTAAATAAATCATGACACCATAAAAGTCCTAGAAGAGAACATAGGTGGGAAAATCTCAGATATTCCATGCAGCAATATTTTCACCAATATGTCCCCTAGAGCAAGGGACATAAAGGAAAAAATAAACAAATGGGACTTCATGAAAATAGAAAGCTTCTGCACAACTAAAGAAAACATCAACACAATGAAAATAATACCAACCATATGGTGAAATATATTTGCAAATGATACCTCAGACAAGGGTTTCATCTCCAAAATATATAAAGAATTCACACAACTCCACTCCAGGAAGACAAATAATCCAGTTAAAAAATGGGCAAAGGACCTGAACAGACACTTCGCCAGGGAAGACATACAAAGGGCCCAGAGACATATGAAAGGATGCTAGCATCACTAGCTACCAGAGAGATGCAAATTAAAACCACAATGAGGTACCACTTCACACCAGTTAGAATGACCATCATAACCAAATCAACAAACAAGTACTGGTGAGGTTATGGAGAAAAGGGAACCCTAGTATACTGTTGGTGGGCATGCAGACTGGTGCAGCCACTGTGGAAAATAGTATGGAATTTCCTCAGAAAACTAAAAATGGAACTGCCTTTTGACCCAACAATTCCACTGCTAGGATTATATCCTAAAAATCCTGAAATACCAGTTCAAAAGAAGTCATGCACCCCAATGTTCATAGTAGCACAATTTACAATGCCAAGTATTGGAAGCAACCTAGGTGCCCATGAGTAAATAAGTGGATAAAAAAAAACTGTGATACATTTACACGATGGAATACTATACAGCAGAAAAAATAAGGGGCTCCTTACCCTTTGCAACAGTTTAGATGGATCTGGAGAGCATTATGCTAAATGAAATAAGTCAGATGGTAAAAGACAAATACCATATGATCACACCTATAAGTAGAAGTGAATCAACAAAACAAACATGCAAGCAAAATAAGCCAGAGAAATTGAAATTGAGAAGAAACTCTTAGTAACCAGAGAGGAGGTGGGAGGAGATAATGGGGGGAAGGAGGAAGAGTTGTCAAGGAACATGTACAAAGGACACATGAACAAAGCCAAAGGGGTACAGGATCAAGGATGGGAAGTGGAGATGGCTGGGGTCGGGGGGGAGTGGTGGTGGGGAAACAGAGACAACTCTACTTGAACAACACTAAAAAAGGAAAAAATGAAAAATGTGAAATATAAAAAATAGATTCAATAAGCTTCACATGTTTATACTTATATGTGTAAGTATAACAATGAGTAGATATTCACTTAACTAATATTTTCTCTAAAATCAGTAGAGGAATAGGAAAAAGACAGAAATAACCACCACTGAATTAAGAGCAAGCTCAAGAAAGTTGGCCCATAGAAAATTAAAACAGCATGCAGTCTGATCACAGTCTATAATTCCTTAAAGTACATACTCTCTTTTATATTTATATTCACACACACATACAAACACACACCAAAACATTCTTCCCAATAACTATTTAGAATGGAAATGCTCAAATGTAGGGGCACTATTTATTTAGGGTAAAGGAAAGGAGAAACACTAAAGAATTTATGTAAGGTGTCCTTTTTTCCCATTCCCCCCTTTATTCTCCACATCAGACTCATTCCTTCCAGTCAGCCAGAGCCCTCACTGCATTAGGGCTCTGAACACGCTTTCTCTTTACTCTTACTTCTCCAATCATTCCGATGCACTATATCAGGATTATGACAACGCAAATTGTGGGTGATGTCTGCACATTAAGCAAGGTGTCTATTGCTAACAGAAGCCACTTTCTGACTTTCTTCCCCACTACATGGAATTTGTGGGTTTCTTTCTCAGGATCCCTGAAGCCCCTATTATAAACATTACAAGTTGGGCTAATGCTAGAAACACAGTATTTATAGATGTATGCATTTCTCGATAACTGTTGGACATTAGCTCCCACATATGTGGGAGACAGTGACAAGTCTCAGCATACCCTTCACAAAAAGGGTCAATATGACAGTTAAGTTCCTTCCGATGTGCTCATATATTTTCCTGCATGGCAAAAAGTGGAACCTCACTCAATGTCTGTCAAATACATGGCTGAGTAAATAGATTTTACTATTGTGTCAAGATTACAAAATACTGTTGAGCAAAAGATACTGGAAAAATGTTTGTTATGGAAAAATTTTGAGAATTACTTTAGTTTAAGTGGTAAGATAATTTGAGGCTGGTAAATGGACCAGATGGATCAAGCTTAAGGAATTGAAAATTCTGTAAGCATGAATATTATGTAGAAAATATTATTGCATATTTTTATTGTTTCTCATTTTATTCTGCATACTTAGTATTTATTAATATTTTAGTATTACCATTAGTATTATTTGAGATAGTGTTTCCAGTGAGTCACATCTACAACTGACCAGTAGACATCAAGGAAAAGCAGACTAATTTAATTCAAACTTGATTTAATGCCAGCATTACTGGAATTCATCAAATCCTTACTATTAAATAAGGTATGTCTATAAAAATTATTAGTCCTATAGACTTTTAAAGTCATATACAACTTACTTCCAGGAAATAAGAACTTGAGTATAGTACTGCCAAATTAAGTAGTCATAAGTGTACGACTTTGAAAATTAGATTATAAAGTGAATCTCAAGTACATGTAGTCTCAAACTCTAATTTGATAAATAGACCTTAAGGGGTTAACAATAGTTTCTAACTAGTCAAAGTAAAACTCAAGTTTTCCTAGTTTCTAGCCTGGTATATATTTTTATCCTTTTAAAGGTACCCCCTCATGGTCACAATTTATACTTTTTTTTTTTCTAAATGTTCTAAAAGCTAAGCTACTGTGTTTGTAAATAGCTGAATGGTTGAAATAAAGTGAGCATGATTCAGATATCTCATGCAGTAATCTAGTAAGTTTTGTTATTATTTTGATGACTTACAGGCACCTTTTTTGAAAAACTTTTGAATGGGCAGAAAAACAATTCAAAACCAAGAGTGAATGCACAGGTAAATCCATACTTGGCTTTATGACAAAACTGTTGACAGTACATAGTGTGTGTGTGCGGCAGGGAGGACTGCATAGTTCTCACTCGGTTCACTCACTCATTAATTAAAATGGTTTATCAAAGGCCAGCTATGGTTGGCACTGAGCTAAGCACAGAGGATGTTATGGTGAGTGCATGTACTTGGTGCCTGCCCTCAACAAACTTAAAGTCTAATTAAAGAAGACCTATGATAAAGAGGAAAACAAATGACTGAATATAAAAATAAAAGTTGAGAAATTTGTTTTGATGGTTGTGAACAGTATGTTGTGACTGGGAACACAAAGAAGACCAACTGAGATATTTATGTAAATAAATCACACTAGTATATTCTCAAATGGTGCAAAAGCTAAGAAAACAAAATAGAAGGTCTTATGGGAGCAGTGGTCCTATCTGAGGCATCAGAGAGATCGTCCCCAGGGGAGGCGATGTTTTAATTCCATTCTGAAGGATGAATAGGAGATGCCTAAGAGGAGGGAGTGTGTTGGTAGGAGAACTTGCAGTCCGAGGGAAAAGTACAGACACTGGGCCTACATGAAGAAGGAATGAAGTATATAAACAACTGGAAAAGGCCAGTGCAATTGGAAACCAAGAAAGCCAGGAGTGCAAAGGAGAGTGAACAGGATGAAGCGAGGGGCACTTCATATGTGGTCTTTTGGAAGGAGGAAATGTCAGGGTTAGTAACACTGGCCCTGTCAGTTTTATATGGTGCATAACAAATTACCCCAACCTTGGTGTCTTAAACAATACCCCATTTATTAACTCACAGTTCTGTAGGTCAGAAGTCCAGTGTGACTCGGCTGAGTTCTCTGCTCAGAATCTCACAAGGCTAGAATCAAGGTGGCTAGGAGACTCTGGGGAGAATTCCCCTCCAAGTTTATTCGTATTGTTGGCAGAATCTACCTACTTGTGGTTATAGGTCTGAGATTCCCCATTTCCTTGCTGTCAGCCAGATGTCACTGTCAGCTCCTCCAGGCCAACAGATTCCTTCTCATGTGGGTCCCTCCATTTTTAAAGCAACAATGGTTTACAAAGTCCTTATACCCTGAATCTCTGAAACTTCTGCTACCAGAGAGAACACTTCTGTCTTTAAAGGATTTATGTGATTAAATTAGTCACACTCAGATAATCTTCCTTTTTTAAAGTATATTTTATTGATGATGCTATTACAGTTTTCCGGATTTTACCCCCTTTATCCCCCCTCCACCCACCACCCCCCAACCTTCCAGCATCCCCCCACCTTAGTTCATGTCCATGGGTCATACACATAAGTTCTTTGAGTTCTCTGTTTCCTATACCATTTTTGATGTCTCCCCATCTTTTTTATGCCTACCAATTATGATTCTTCTTCCCTGTACCTTTTCCCCTCTATTCCTCCCTTCTCTCTCCCCACTGAAATCCCTCCATGTGATGTTCATTTCTCTGATTCTGTTCCTGTTCTAGTTGTTTTCTTAGTTTTTGTTTTCATTGTTTTTCTTTTCGTTTAGTTTCATTTGTTGATAGTTATGAGTTTATTGTCATTTTACTATTCATATTTTTTATCTTTTTCTTAGATAAGTCCCTTTAACATTTTATATAATAAGGGATTGGTGATGATGAACTCCTTTAACTTAACCTTACCTGGGAAGCACTTTATCTGCCCTTCCATTCTAAATGAAAGCTTTGCTGGATAGAGCAATCTTGGATGTAGGTCCTTGCCTTTCATGACTTGGAATACTTCTTTCCAGTCCCTTCTTGCCTATAAAGTTTCTTTTGAGAAATCAAAAGATACTCTTATGGGAACCCCTTTGTAGGTAATGCTCTCCTTTTCTCTTGCTGCTTTTAAGATTCTCTCTTTATCTTTAATCTTGGGTAACTTAATGATAATGTATGTGCCTTGGTGTGTTCCTCTTTGGGTCCAACTTCTTTGGGAGTCTCTGGCCTTCCTGGACTTTCTGGAAGTTTATTTCCTTCACCAGATTGGGGAAGTTTTCCTTCATTATTTGTTCAAATAAGTTTTCAATTTTGTGCTCTTATTCTTCTCCTTCTGGCACCCCTATAATTCAGATTTTGGAACTTCTCAGGTTGCCCCAGAGGTTCCTAAGTCTCTCTTCATTTTTTTTGAATTCTTGTTTCTTCATTCTTTTCTGGTTGGATGTTTATTTCTTCTGTTTGTTCCAAATCATTTATTTGAGTCCTGGTTTCTTTCCTGTCACTGTTGGTTCCCTGAATATTTTTCTTTATTTCATTTTTGGTATCTTTCATTTGTTCTTTCATTTTGTGACCAAGCTCAATCAGTTCTGTAAGCATTTTGACTACCAGAGCTTTAAATTCTCCATCAGATAGGTTGACTATCTCCTCATTACTTAGCTTTCTGTTCTGAAGTTTTGCTCTGTTCTTTCATTTGGGCCATGTTTCTTTGTCTCAGCACACCTGTTAAGTTGTAAGGGCGCAGATCCTTAGGTATTCACCAGGGTGGGGCAACACTCCTTGCTGTGTGGTACCTGTGGTGGGGGGGTCAGAGAGAGAGAGAAGAGTGCTGCTCACTTGCTGGGCGCTAGCCCCACTTTCCAATGAACTCTGGTGTGAGACTGGGAGTTTCTCTCACTGAGGCAACTGCCAGAATCCACAGTCAGATCTGAGTCTCAGTTTCCCATTCAGCCAGCCCCTCCCTCACTGTTTGCCACTCGCCGTGAATTTTTACTGGTCTGGTTGTTGCTGTTGTGGTTGACTGTTTCTTTGATTCCTTGGTTGTCGGAGCTCCATGCAGTTTGATTTTCTGGCACTTCTGGTTGTTTGTTGATTTTAGATCGGTTGTTATCCTCCTTTTGGTTAGAAGTGAAGGGTTTCTACCTACATCCTTATCTTGGCTGGAACTCAGTAATCTTCCTCTTAAGATGAACTGATTAGAAACCTTAATTATATTTGTAAACTGTCTTTCTGCATGAAACATATCATAATTTTTGTGAGTAGCACCAGAGGGCAAAGTTCATAGGGCCTTCTAAAATTCTGACTCTCACAGGCTTTCAAACTATGGCTTACAACTCTGACAGCACCATTAATAATCTCCAGAACTTGGGTTTGAAAATCAATAAGAAAACATTTCGTTTAAATAACACATTAGACCAGATGAACCTAACAGAAGTTTATAGAGCATTCCATCCAACAGCAAAAACAGAATATACATTCTTCTCAAGTGCATGTGGAATATTTTCCAAGATAGACCATATGTTAGGCCACGAAACAAGTCCTAATACATTTAAGAGGTCTGAAACAAGGTCAAGTGTCTTTTCCTGACCACAATGGTATGAAAATAAAAATCAGTTGTAAGAAGAAAACTGGAAAATTGACAAAAATGTGTAGATTAAATAACATGCTGCCGAAGAACCAGTGGGTCAAAGAAGAGATCTAAAAATAAATTTAAAAAATATCTTGAGTCGAATGAATGAAGAAACAACCAAAACTTATGGAATGGAGCAAAAGCAGTTCTAATAGGGAAGTTCATAGTGATACGAAGCTACCTTGAGAGAAAAGAGAGAGGTCAAATAAACAACCTGACTTTACACCTCATGAACTAGAAAAAGAAGAAAAAACTTAGTCCAAAGTTAGTGGAAGGAAAGAAATAACATGGCCTGGCTGGTGTGACTCAGTGGATTAAATGCCAGCCTGTGAACCAAAGGACCACTAGTCCAATCCCCAGTCAGGGCGTTTGCCTGGGTTGTAGGCCAGGTCTCTGGTTGGGGGAGTGTGAGAAGTAACCAGTCAATATATCTCTCACACATTGATGTTTCTCTCTCTTTCTCCCTCCCTTCTCATCTCTCTAAAGATATATAAATAAAATCTTCAAAAAAAGAAATAAAAATGATCAGAGCTGAAGGAAATGAAATAGAGACTAAAAAGACAACAGTGAAAATCAAGGAAACTAAGATCTGCTTTTTCTTTTTAAAGAGAAGCAAACTTTTAGGTAGCCTTACCAAGAAAAAAAAGGTGGACTCAAATAAACAAAATTATAAGTGAAAGAAGAGACATTACACCTAATAGCACAGAAATATAAAGAAACTTATAAAACTGATACAGGGCTGGTGTTACCAACCCTGACATTCCTCCTTCCTAAAGACCACATATGAAGTGCCCCTCACTTCATCCTGTTCACCCTCCTTTGGGCTCCTTCTGGCTTTCCTGGTTTCCAACTGCACTGGCCTTTTCCAGTTATTTATATACTTCATTCCTACTATTAGCAATTATATAACAATAAATTGGACACCTAGAAAAAATGGACAAATTTCTAGAAACATGCAACCTATGAAGACTGAATCATGAAGAAATATAAAATATGAACAAATTATTAGTAAGGATATTGAATCAGTAATTCAGACCTTCTAACAAACAAACCAGGATCTGATGGCTTCACTGGCGAATTCTACCAAACATTTAAATAAAAATTAATACCAATCTTTCTTAAATGCTTCTTTAAAAAAATACAAGAGAAAACACTTCCAAAGGCAGTTTACAAAAGCAGCATTAATCTGCTGTCAAAACTATGAAAAAAATTACAAGCCAATATCCTGGTGAACATAGATGTAAAAATTCTCAACAAAATATTAGAACACTGAATTCAACAATGCATTAAAAGGATCATACACAATGATCAAGTGGGGTTTATTTCAGGGATGCAAGGATGGTTCCACATTCACAAATTGATCAATGTGATATACAACATTAACAAAAGAAAGATGAAAATTATGTAATCATCTCAATAGTTACAGAAAAAGCAACTATTGACAAAATCCAACATCTGTTCATATTAAAAACTTTCAACAAAGTGGATATAGAGGGAATGTACCTCAACATAATAGAGGCCATATATGACAAGCCCACCAAGAATACCACATACAACAGCGAAAAACTTAAAGCATGTCCTCTAAGATCAGGAACAAGACAAGGATGCACACTCTTGCCACTTTTATTCAACACAGTACAAAAGTCCCAGCCAATTAGGAAAGAAAAAAGAAATAAAGGCAGACAAATCAGAAAGGAAGAGTAAAATGTTTCTATTTACAGATAACATCATATTAGATACAGAAAACTCCAAATACTCCATCAAAAAACAATAGAAACTAATAAATTTAGCAAAGTTGCTGGATACAAAATCAATTTACAAGAATCAATTGCATTTCTGTACACTAACAATGAATTATCTGAAAAATGAAATAAAGAAAACAATCCCATTTACAATTGCATCACAAAGAATAAAATACATAGGAATAAATTTGACCAAGTTTGTGAAAGATCTTTATACTGCAAAATGTAAAATATTGAGGAAAGAAATTAATGAACACACAAATAAATGGAAAAACATTCTATGTTCATGAACTGGAAGTATTAATACTGTTCAAATGTCCCTGCCACCCAAAGTGATCTCCAAGTTCAGTACAATCCCCATCAAAATTCCAGTGACATTTTTTTCTTAAAAGTCTAACAAACAATCCTAAAATTTGTATGGAACAACAAAAGACCCAAAATAGCTGAGGAAATTTTGAAAAAGAAGAACACATCTGGAGGCATCATACTTTCTGATTTCAAACTGAAGTACAAAACAGTATGATAAATCAATGGAACAAAATACAGCCCAGAAATAAACCCATACATAATGACCAATAAATTTACAGCAAAGAATCCAAGAATATACATGGGGAAAATATAGACTCTTTAATAAATAGTATTGAGAAAGCTGGACAGCCATATGCAAGGGGGGAACTACAGCCTTATCTTATATCATAAACAAAATCAACCCAAAATTATTGAAGCCACAAACATAAAACATAAACTCATAACATTTCTAGAAGAAAACATAGGGAGTTAACTCCTTGACATTGGTCTTAGTGATGATTTTTTGGATTTGACATTTTTAAAAACTGCATTATATATTTGAAAGTTACTGAGAGAGATTTTAAAATTTCTCATCACAAGAAAAAAAGATTTTGTAGCTGTGTGAAGTGATGTGTTTTAACTAGACTTATTGTGATAATCATTGTGCAATATATACACACATGGAATCATTATGTTGTACCCCTCAAACTAATACAAAGCTGTATCTCAATGATATCGGACCAAAAAAAAAAAAAAGACAATACAACAGAGCCAGAGGTTCTAAATTCTTCTAAAAGATACTCTAGAAAAGTGCAAAATAAGAAAATGGGAGGGAAGAAATAATCTAAAACCATAGTAAAAGATTGTTTTCTTGAATTGGAGAAAACAGAGAGAATCCCGACCGCCAAGGCTGACTAGGCTCCGATTTGCCCGTTTGTAGGAAGACATTCCTAGACAAACAGCTAAACTTTCTGAAGCATAAATACTAGGAGAGTTTCCTACCTAAAAATTTAAACTATGCCCACTCAGAAATATAGTTTTAAAAAATCCTCCAAAATTTTAATGCTTTTCATAATTTAAAAACTGGAGTGAATATTTTGGAAGTAATATATTTCATTTTGAAGCAGTATTTATCTGAAGTGTAGCAAGTAGATAGTGGATCAAGAAATAGAGTTTAAGAAGCCATAGCGTAGCGAAATTTTGACTCCAGTATAATTTGAGGACTGCTGGTAAGATCCTTAGGACATGGTCCCCAGGAATATCTGTTCAGTGAGTGAAGCTCACTAATCATTTACAAATTCCTTTGTGTTAACCACTGATAATTCCCAGTGTTTGCCTTTGAAATATAAACATTGTACTATATTGCTGGCAGGATTACACATCAAAACCCACACTCTTAGTTAAAAGAGTATCCTCAAACCCCACTACACCATGAGAGCCTTTAAATAATTTTTTTTTTTAAATCCACAGGACTGGGACAGACGTACAGAAGATGAAGCATCAGTGTGAAGCAGAAAACTACTAGACCCAGAGAGCCTGGGTTAAAGTTACCATATGCATCTTACTAATTGCGCTCACTACTTTCTTGAGACTTACTTTGCTTTCCTACAAAGATAGAATAAAGGTATCCACCTTACAGAAATTTGGAAGATTAACTGAGATAAGATGTGTAACGCCAGGCACTTAACATTAGTGTAGTTGATGATAGTGAGCTGCCTACTAATTTTATTTGGGGTCAGGCCTGAAAGCTTTAAAATCTCCTATTATTTGTAATGTATTCTAAATAACAGTGTCTTAAACACTTAGCCAGGATTCCCAAAATACAGTCATCAATCCTGTTAACTACTCCTTAAGTAAACATTAACTGCTAATTCTTATTCTTCTGGATGTTGTAGCTGCCTAAAGTGCTAAGACTCTTTTTTCAGAGATATCTTGGTTACAGAAAAATTCAACCCTAGGCTCAGCCCTCCTGCTCCTTTTGAAGTTCATTCAGAGAAAGAAAACCACGCCCAAGATAGAGTGCTCTAATTTAGTCACATCCTGGGGATAAACCAGCTAAATCTGGGGTAGGGCACAGTGGGAAGAAGAAATTCAAAATCCCTTTAATGAGAGCACATTAAGTGCAAAGCAAGGAAATACCTCATATACCTTTATTTGACCATAATTCTCCCCACCCCATCTTCCAAATCTGACCATTGAGAATTTTTTTACTCTTCCAGGGTAGTATTGTGAGCAAAATTGATGAGCCAAATGAAACACTTGAGAAGAATGATATGGAATAGAGGTGTTCCAAAAAATGAATTCAAGTTAGTATCATATTTTCTACATTAGTACTTTGCTTTTCTAATTTTCCAATTATCTTCATGGGAGTTTGATTATGTTCATGAATGCATGTCTGATTTTTCAGTGTCCAAACATCATTATTTTAAATAGCTCTCATGTATTAATAAGGTTTCTTCTACTAATTTTCATGTTGTGTGTTAGTTATTAGTGGATTTTTAAACGACCCTTTCTAGTGTTCACAGACTTGTCAACATTATTGAGGGGCAATAATTTCAGATGATAGCTTGTGTTCTTACTAGAAGACTCTTTTTAAAAATCTTCTAAAAGCGTACACTTCATTAGAGAATATATATTAAAATCGTGCTCATTTTTATCTTTTCCTTTTTATATTCCACAAATGCAACAGTGACTCAAAAATATATAATTTTACTATAAATATTTTCAGAAGTATAACTTCTCATGAGACATTAGTTATATAAGCAAAAGATACCCTTTGCAGAAGAGACGTTTCAGCTGAACGTGGAAGGACAAGCTTAATCATCAGGAGGACAGGTTGAGGAAGGATATTCCTGATGAAGGAAGAGTATTTGTAAAGGAACCACGAAACTACTGTAGTAACAATGTTTGGGGAATTACCAGGAATAGAAAGCATGTGTGCGCGGTGGTGGAGAGAGGGGAGGGTGAGAGACCAGGTCTCTGTGGCTAAAGTGTGCTAGAGTGAGAAGAGGAAACTGAGAGTAGAGTCTGGACACAGAGTTACCTACACACAGTGGTTATCTAACATACAGAGATCAGAGGAAGAACAGGACCTGGTAAAACAGACCCAGGGAAGGGCAGCGGTCAGTTGTAGGGTTCAGGGTATGTTTTGTGTTTTTTTTTAATCTCTAAGGTTCTTTATTGACATTTGGACCTTATTATTTTATGTTACTTTTTAGAATACCCTATAAAGTCTTGCTGATTGACATTTTTCTTTTTCTTCCCTTAATTTTCTTGATAGAGCCTCACCCTCTTGGGTGTGTACATTGTATCCAGCAACCTAAAGTCAATACCTAACATTTCATCCCATATGCGATCAATTGATATCAGTGATCAAGTCCTTGGCTCCAATGACACTGTTTTCCTCCTATATTTATGTCTACCTGGTTTCTGCAATTTTAAAATTCTTTCTTTTATATTGTTTTAGTTGTTTATATTTTATTGTTATAAAACACTATACATAGCATAAATTTATCATCATCACCATTTTTAAGGGTATAGTTCAATAGTGTTGGTGCATTGCCATTGTTGTGTAACCATCACCACCATCCATCTCCAGAACTCCTTTCATCCTGCAAAACTGAAACTCTATATCCATGAAACAACTCATTCCTCCCACCTCCCAGAATCTGGCTAACACCATTCCACTTTCTGTCTCCGTGGATTTGACTACTCTAGTACCTCATGTACATGGGATCATACAGCATTAGTGTTTTTGTGACTGGCTTATTTCACTTAGTATAATGTGCTCAGTATTCATCCGTATTGTAGCACATGTCAGAATTACTTTCGGTGCTAAGGCTGAAAAATCCACTTTGTACACACCATAGTTTTTTTTCATCTATTTGATTGTCAATGGATGTTTGGGTTGCTTCCATCTTTCAGCTATTGCCAATAATTCTGCTATGAACTTGGGTGTGCAAATATTTTTTGAGTTCCTCTTGCTAATTGTTTTGGATGTATACCCAAAAGTGGAATTGTTGGATCATATGGTAATTCTATTTTTAATTTTTGATAAACCACCATTGTGGAAGAACTGGAATTCTAATACTCCACTGTAAGAAATGTGAAATGGTACAGCCACTTTGGAAAATGGTTTGCTAGTTTCCTGGAATGTTAACGTATACCTACATACAATCCAGCCATTTTGCTCACACAAGATATGTGAAAGCATGTTTCTGTGAAGATCCAGAGTAATCTCATTCAAAACAGTCAAAATTTGTAAAAAACCAAAAACCAACGTACAACATCTGGATAGACAGACAAGTGGACACAAACTGTGGTGTATTTATAGAATGGAACAGTACTCAGCATTTTGAAGGAATAAAACCAACACAGGCTAAAATATGGATAATTCATAAAGTAATTATGCTGAGTGAAAGAAACCAAAATTCTAAAAGAGTACATATAATTCTGTATAAAAATCTAGTGTGCACTGATAGAAAGATTATCAATGGATGGTGAAGGGGTGGAGGGAAGAATTACAATGACTCATAAGGAAAATTTTATGGGCAAAAAATATGTTTATTATTTTCATGTAGTGATGGTGTCATGGGTGTCTACATATGTTAAAACTTAAATTCTATACTTTATGTGCAATTTATTACAGGTCAATTATATGTCAATAAAGCTGCTAAAATTTGTAGTTATAATAACAAATAAGAAATAATTAAGAATTAAAATGAAATATAAATGCATATTATTGAGTTAGAACATTTTGGTAAGTAAGGTATATGTAATTGTAGTTTGAAGACTTCCTGCTCAAGAAAAATCACAACATTAACAATCCCCCTTTTTCTGGTGTTAGAGTGGATACTGGGGCTGTGGGACAGAAATGATATATAAGTGACTCCTTTAGAGGGAGGGCTAAGGGAAAATAAATAACCTGTCCAAGGTAAACAGCTAATCGAGAGACATGGATTTATTGTTGTTGTTGTTGTTTTAATTTTATTGTTGTTCAAGTACAGATTTCTGCCTTTTACCCCCACCCCTCCCCACCACCCCAACCCCTGCCACCTCCCTCCCCTGATTCCAACCCCTCTTGGTTTTGTCTATGTGTCCTTTATAGTTGTTCCTGAAAACACTTCACCCTTTCCCACTCATTATCCGCTCCCATCTCCTCTCTGGTTACTGTCCATTTGTTCTTCATTTCAGTGTATCTGGTTATATTTTGCTTGTTTGTTTGTCTTATTGATTAGGTTCCAGTTAAAGGTGGGATCATATCGTATTTGTCTTTCACCGCCTGGCTATTTCACTTAGCATAATGCTCTCTAGTTCCATCCATGCTGTTGCAAAGGGTAGGAGCTCATTCTCTCTTTCTGCTGTGTAGTATTTTTTTGTGTAAATGTACCATAATTCTTTAATCCATTAATTTACCAATGGGCACATAGGTTACTTCCAGAACTGGCTATTGTAAATTGTGCTGCTATGAACATTGGGGTACATGGCTTCTTTTGGATTGGTGTTTCTGGGTTCTTAGGATATAATCATAGCAGTGGAATTGCCGGATCAAAAGGCAGTTTCATTTTTAGTTTTCTGAGGAAATTCCATGCTGTTTTTCATAGTGGCTGTGTGAGTCTGCATTCCCACCAACAGTGCACTAGGGTTCCATTTTCTCCACAACCTCACCAGCACTTGTTGTTTGTTGCTTTGTTTATGATGGTCATTCTAACCAGTGTGAAGTGGTATCTCTTTGTGATTTTAATTTGCATCTCTCTGATGGCTAGCTATGGAGAGACATGGATTTGAATTTAGGTCCAACCATGCTGGAGTGCACTCATTTGTCACAGGTTCACTTTTCATCCTCTCTAACCTGCCCTAAGTCTTGGGAGATTAACCTGTAAGGACCACACCATTGGTCTAGGCCCACCACTGGCCTCCCATTGGGCTTGGCCAATGTGGAGCATCAGCAGGAGGTGAAAAGGAGGAAGGATAGTGAGATCCACATATTCATTCTCATCACTTCCTTTCTCGAGGGCTCTCTTGGAGTCATCCAAGGGCTCCCTGTGTCCATCCACTGAAGTTTTGTATATCCTGTCAGGTGATTTTTTTCACACAATTATTTCCCTTCAGGTTCCAGGAGCTACTCCTTCCCCTCACCTGTTCAGGCTAGAGGTATTCACCCAGTTTCTACCAGTCTGGTGATTCTGCACCATTTCTTGCAGTTCCATTACAACCTGCAAACACCTTCAAAGGCAGTCCCTTTATTAAACTTTCCTCACATTACCCAGATTGAGTATGCCACCTGCTTCCTGGCTTGAGCCTCACTTGTACAATAATAACAACAAAAATCCATCTCTTTTCCACTGTGGTTTGACGAGGAAGCATCATTTTTGCTCAGTAAGAGCAAGATCAGTTTTGGTGCTAGAATATCCATACAGGAAGGAGAAGAAAGCTGGCTGGTGAGAAAAACTTTGGGGAGTTGTTGTAAAGCAGCACCTGCAGAGGAAGCAGCACATTTTTCCTTGGATTGAGTGCTGATCTGATGGGTGCTTGTGGGGGCTTAGTGCCACTAGTGCCTACAATTCTCTGATCAAACTGGCCCACCAGTTTCCTCCACTTGATTTCATATCTGCTTCTCCATAGTCATGGGCAAGGCCTTGGTGTTTAAGTTCAGCGTTATAACACTACTATACTACTTACAAAGAAAATACACAATTTCTTCGGGTGATGAGTTTGCCTTTGAACCTGGGACAACTCACCTTTCCCTACTTATGTCACCTGAAGCCCATATACCTCGAGGGAAGTATGATAAATGATATAACAACTGATGGTGAATAGTCTATAAATTCCCCTTGTTCTCTTGAGATAGGTGCTAGATCGATGAAACACTTTATTCATGTTCCATTCTGTTCTCTCAGAGGTCACCGGTGAAGCAAATTTCCCCCTTTAATGCTACATTCCTTCCACTCTTAGACTGTGCCCCAAAGGCATAGGAATTACTGAGGGAGTTTTGGTATAATATAGTTTTCATCAGTTCATGTGCAAAGGGTCCAAGCACAATTCAAAAGAGCTAGTGGGGGTTATGTCTAGTACTTAGGACTTCGCCAAAATATACTTGCTGGTGCCAGAAAGTATGTATTGACAATGTGCTGTTCTTCTATCTCTGGTCACCTCATACATCTCTGTGAGCAAACATGTTTCATTTCTTTTCCCACTGTTCATGGGTTCACACACTCAGCAAGGAAATGCAGAAAAAGAACAAGCCACCGGTTTTTAAATTTTTTTTAAATCTTCACCTGAGGATATTTTTCATTGACTTTAGAGAGACAGACAGTGTGGGGGAGAGGGAAGACAGACAGACAGACAGACATTGTTTGCCTCTGGTACATGCCCCAACTGGGAATCAAACCTGCAAAGTAGCTATATGCACTGACCAGGAATCAAACCTGCCACATTTCAGTGTGTGAGACAATGCTCCAACCAACCGAGCCACCTGGCCAGGGCCAAGCTGTGAGTTTTTATAACACAGGCCTGCCCTGCATATCCTTTCCCCCACCTTACACCTTCAGGAAGCTCATTCAAAGGGAACATACATCTGGAAATGTAGGCTCATTCTTGTCTGTACGATTTTTACTGGAGGCAAAGTGTAGTCATCGACAATGAACTGGCACCCATATATTTTAACCACCACTGAGGTTCCCGCCTGTTCAGCATGTTTCTCATCACAAAGCTAAACCAAAGTTACATTTAGGTAGTTTGAGCTTCAGGAGAGGAGAGCAGCTCAAAATACCTTTTGTTCCCAATAGACTAACTTCTCTAAACAGCAACACCCTAGATTGGCATGCTGAGGCACAGTCACAAGCCACAACTCTGGTTCTTACACTGATGCCAGGAATGGGAAGGAAACACACACACACACACACACAAAGCTCTACTGTGTTGTAGCAGCAGCAGCAGAAGTGGTGAGCTATTCATGTTTTCTTTTATTCCTAGGCTAGTGTATCACTTTGCTTCTAATATTTTCCTTTGTAGAGAGTGCACTCTATGTGTCTCTGTGTGTGTGTGTGTCCCCACTCAAATCTCCATGACTGTAATGATCTGGTCTCCAATGTTTGTCTAGCGTCTGTCTCTTTTCTGGGTTTTGTAGAAATGACTCCGTTGTTTCATTCGCTGGAAAATCTGGATCTGATCTTTGGAAAAAGGATTTGGAACATAATGACTGTGCCTTTTAATGAAGAGATTAACAATGCTCCGGAGCTGAATAGCCCTGCATTTGTTTAGAAGGGGCCCAGCATTTTGCTCTTTTGAGGAGTAACATACAAACTGAGTCATGTCCCAGATTTATATACCATTCCAATCCCCTTGTCCGTGTTCTAAATAAAGGTGGTATGACTATATGTTTGAAATAGACATAACTCCAGTGTGCTATGGCTTTGTTTATATAAATGAATGCTAGACATTTTCTTGGATCTTTCTGAGAAATGACATCCTATACTGATGCCCTTTCTATAATCATAACACTAACCACTTCCAGTCCCTGGTATTGTATTGCAGCATTTTGATGATGTTTAGTTTTACACTTATTAAAGAACCATGTCCCTCTTGATTATCCTTTTTCCTGCATTGCTGGCAGAGCACATATCATCTTCGTCTATACAGGATTACACACACTTCCACTGATTTTTCTGGCTGAGCGTCAGTGATGCAGTTTGGCCAGGAATCCTCAGTCAGTCCTTTTCCTAATTTGGTACTACTGTCAGCCTGTCCCTGGCAACACCATGACACCCCACTCACTCCTCGGGGTGCTCACCGGGGGAGAGGACACAGGGGACTGAGTGTTGCTGGGGAGGAAGTGAAGTGCATTCATTTACTCTGCTGCTGCACACAGACAAGAAAGGCCAAAACCAGCAGTGACACAGCACGCTGAACAGTGCTGAGACATCTGAGACATTCTTCCCGCCGGGACTCCTGCTCCGTGAGACCCAAATTCACAAAGGTGGCTTTCTCCCTCCCTTTCTCCTCCCAACTATGCTGGTGACCGATACAAGCCCTTCAGAAGGAAGACATTATAAATTATGAGACAGGAAAATTTGAAAGTTATCTTAGAGATCACTCGGTTCATTGGCTTTTAAATTGCTCTGAAGAGCTCCAGGATCCCCCAAATGCCCCTGGGGGCTATGCCCCCACCCCCACCAGGAGAGAAAGGGCTCCAGGGCTCTGTGTTACTCAGCCCCTTCAACTGGGGCAGCTCTGCTTTGATCTGTTTTATATATTAAAGTTTCTTATAGCATTTCCTCTGCAAAAAAGGATTCTGTACTTAAAAACTAGGGAAACCGCTGGGGATGAAGAAGGGAGTGGTCCCAAAATCCAGGAGTTGGATTAGGACCAAGGAGTTTCAGCTTCTCAGCCCTACAGTTTTCCTACCACACCCCCACTCCTCTGGAGAAATTGGATTAATCAAATACCACATGGATGTGCAGCTATAGCACAGAAAGCCATTTTCCTCCTGTGTTTTATAGCAACTCTATTCTTGCCAAGTAAAAGGGTGCGGTGGAGAGGTTGTCCTCACCATGCTGGGGAGCCTCAGGTTATGGCGGCCAGTTTCCTACCTCTAGATTTTTGGCCCTGGATTACAAGAGAAGATATATTTAAAGCTAAGCAAGTTCCAAGTTGGGCAGCATTAATAGCTAAAGGATAGTGAGTGTGCTCTTAGATTCCCCTGACCAAACTTCCCCAACACCAACAGAGGACCTTGGTGACAGAGGACCCTCTTCTGGCTCCAACTTCCTATAAGGCAGAGCCCAAGGGAGTGGGTGTCATTGTCACTTCTCTGGAGAGAGCTAGGCTGGCTGGAACATGCTTCCAGCCTCTCTGTTCCTCCCTGTCCACTCCTGCCTTTCCTTCCTCCCGACCTGCGATGACTCAGTTACTGAGGTGCAGCTTTCAGTGATCCTTTCCCCCACACACAGGAGCAAGCTTCCTCAGCTCCCTTATAAATATTCATGGTGTATTATGCTGCTTCCTCAAGTCTCTACCCAGGTGAAAAACGACACCTTTGAAAATCATTACAGCCGTTATTTTTCAGAAGCAGCCCAGGTTCCCCTACTTGGGGTCTAGAAGATCTCTCTGTTCAACAGAAAGCTGGCCTGGTTGCGAATTGAGAACACCTGGCTTCCTAATGGGTGCAAAGGCACAGAGAATCCATTGGGCTCCCTCTGTGCCTGGGAGGGGATTAATTCCAGAGTGGAGCCTGGAAACTCGAAGTAATCCCATCGAGAGTCACCTGTTACCCCTTTCCTGTAGGAACCAGGAAGAAAACTTTTTCCTTATTCCACTCTCTACTTCCAATTCGAGGGGAGCAAAATAAAATAGAGGATGCGGAGAACTGGTCTGTAAAGTGAATCTCAAATTCCAGACAGGCAGGCAGAAAATCAAATCCTTACCTTCTGAAGCCCTGCAGAAAGCATCCTGGTCCCAAGTTGTGGAGAAAAGGCTGGGGGCTGCCTGGCGACGAGGGGCCAAGAGCAGGGGGAGCTGAATGGAAGGGGGTAGCCTTCAGACATTCCTAGAGAAAATGTCCTGCAGACACATCCTTGCAGACAAAGTTAAGGGGAATTCTGAGGTAATCATATTTTGTTTGAGGGTGGAAATGTACACTCTGCCTGAATTATCTGGGTGAATGAGTTAGAAGAGAAGGTTTTGTTTTGAATATTTATAGCACCTGATTCCTGATTAAAATTGTTTCGTTTCACGTTTGAATGGCACAGGGTATGATGCAAGTTGGCCTCTAATCCTCCTTTTGTCCTTCCACTTCTCACTTTAGAATTCTTCTCTCTCCCATCTTCTGCCATAAATAAACTTCTTATCTTAATGCCCTGTGTTAGAGCAGCCAAACTAGAGTTTAAGAGGTTTACTGCTCCCCTTACTTTCCATTTGGGGATCTTCAGATGATTCTTCAGATGAAAAATTATTTTCTTTGTACTTTCATTTGGACAAAGATAGAGTTTGAGGCTCTGTTAATGGCCCAACAAAGTGGTTGGGTGATGATTGCTTTCCCGGCATCCAGGTGCAGGGAGATCCAGAAACTTGCCCTTAATTCTTCCACAATCAAGTGGCGGGTCAGGTAATGGGCCTGTGGGGCGGCCGTTTTCAGTTGCGATCCTGCCATTCCAGGCATCCATTCCTTTGTTACCTGGCCTGTCACTATGAGTCATCAAAGCATCACACTTTTAGAGAAAAGTGTATTTACTAAAGACATTAAATTTATTACAGCACGTTTGTCTGGTCATTCGTTTCAGGGCTTTATGCGTAGTTTCCATTCTAAATGCTCTTTAGCCTGTCATGCTGTCAGATGGTAGGTATGGGGAAAGACATGTGTTTGCATTTGTGTGTCAGCTCCTGACATTTGTATTTATTTGTACATATGTATTTTGTTTGTTCAAATAAATGTTTCATCAGATGTACAGTACAGTAGGGAGACTCAGGAGGAGCTGGTACAATTCAAAAGTAAGTGAAATATTTTTTCAATAAGACTCGGACTTATTCCAACTCCTGGTTAATTGTAAATATGATCTATAGGAAGAAGCAGCATGGCAGGAAACTAAGGTCTGTATTTATTTTTGTTATTGTTATGTTATTCCATTTACTGCATAAATCATTAAAATTATAGTAATAACAATTTAGGGACCATTCAACTATTGCACATGCTCTATTTCACTGATACTCACTTTCAGAATTGTACAGATCCTCAACCATTCCCCATTTAATGAGCACACAGTGGTAAATTAAAAATAAAAATGTTTTCAAATGGATAAAATTTTATTTTAGTTCATTGCATTTAAAAACATCCCTCATCATTTGCTCACTAAAAATCATTTAAACTGTTTTAAGTATTGTCTTTATAATACATGTTTTAACACTGCAAATTTAATATGATATTACTGGGCAGTAAAATGAAACCTTGAAAATTTCATGATAATTATTGAACTTCAGGAGATACAGATTGTTGTGTTTATCTGAAACTTTGGCTATCTGTATGTTGAAAAATATAAAAGCTAAGAATATTAAGGTAACAATTTTCACAGGTACAAAGGAGAACAGTGGTCAGTGTAGGATTAATATTTTCATACTCTATGAGGAGAACTTTTCATTTCTGCAGGTCTTATTATTCTTGGTTGAATAGATGAACCATTGTGCTGAAATGATTCCTTGAGGTTATGCATAATAACTCATTTATCTTTATATCTCCAGTATTTAGAACATAGTAGATGCTTGAGAAACATTGATTGAATAATTTCAGTGAGTGTAAGTTAGTCCTTTCTCCTCACCTCCTCCTTTGATGGGAAATTGGCAGAGGACAGAAGGGACTAGGAATAGACAAAATGAATTGAAACTTGACTTTATATTAGGCATTTTCACCCTGGGAAGTTTTTGATAACTGATTTGTGAGATGCAGAGAATAAAAGGATATAGAAAAAAATTACAGGGGTATATATTCCCTAATAAATTTAACTGGGATTATGGGACACTTTTGTGCAAATGGTTGGCCCCATCCTCACAATTAGGGGAGTTTTCATCAAAGCTACAAGATTATTTTTGTGAAATTGTTGCTTTCTTATTCACCCTGTGTGAATTCTTATTCAATAATAACTTCAACAGTGATTAAAAACTGTTGATAGAATTGGTCTTTTCATTATGATTGTTTTAATTAATTCTTATTAGCTAGCTTTTAAATATTATAAAATTAATATGTGCTCATACTAAAAGGTTAACAAATTATACCAAGAAATAATAGCAAAATGTAAATGTCTTTTTCTCTATCCTTCAATTTCACATGTTCCTTGTCCCAAAGGTACCCTACTATCACTAGTTTCCTATCTTACCAGGACCGGGAATGTTCTTTGAATGTACATATATGCATACACAAAGGTGGACAAAAGTAGGTCTATAGTTGTGAGTAGGCAAAACAGTTTATTTCTGTATTATTTATTACTTATTGTATTATTTATTTGTATTACAACACTAAACCTACTTTTGCCCACTCCTGTATATATGTATATAATTTTAAAATTTTATTCAAGCAAGAGGAAACACTATGGCAATCTACTCTATTTACTTAACCATATATAGGAGGTAGTATTAGTATAACTGCAGCTGAAAAAAGGCCTCTTAAAATAGATGCTTAAATATAATAATTAAAAGTTAGAAAAAGATTTTATTTGGACTTAATATTTTAAAAAACCTAAAAATGTATTTCTACATTTTAAACAAAATTTAGATTATAATTGTAACATTGTGGTATTCCCTAGAGAAAAGAAATCAAATGTTCCTGGGTGTGAGAGGTTGGGTCCTTCACCCCTCCAAAACTGCATGATAGCTCAGTATAACAACTTTCTACTCACATTTAAACTTCACAGCGTTGTCTTAAGGACTGTGATTTGTACAAAAGTACTTCTGGCTTTATCTGTTTTCTTGAGCATGTCAGTTAAAAATCCTTTGACATTCAAATTGTTTTCATTTGAAGTGTCTATCTTGTCATCCTTATTATTGTTTTTGTCTTCTTTAATTGTTAGTGTCAGACTATCAGACCAGCATTTGTAATGTGTATGACTTGAGCTGTTTTCATCATCTGAGGGGCAAAGATAGCAAGGGGAAATATTTGTGTGGCCAGTTATTTAGCAAATATTTTCAGGTTATGATGACTTTTACTTCACTTCAGAATTTTGTTACTACAAGGACCCAAATGACAGACATGCAGTAATTAATTTAAAAGAATTCCCTCTAGTTCTGGACATATAGAGCTAATCTTTTTTTCATTCTCACTTGAGGATGCTTTTTCATTGCTTTTAGAGAGAGAGAGAGAGAAATATCAACATGAGAGAAATATTGATTGGTTGCCTCCTGCACACATTTGGACTGAGAATCAAACATGCAACCTAAGCAAGTACCCCAACAGTGAATCAAACCTACAACCTTTCCCTGTACAGGCCAATGCTCCAACCAACTGAACCATTAAGCCAGGGTGAGCTAACAACCTTTTTAATGTACCACATAAATTTCCTACTTTGCACTATGGGCTTGTTCCATCATTTATTTAACCAATTGCCTCATTGAAAGTACCAACAATGTTGACATGAGCATTCATACACTATATATATTTGTATACATATATACAGTGTATGAATATATTTGTATACATATATATAGTGTATGAATGCTATATATATAGTATATAGCATATATATATAGTGTATGTATATATATAGTGTATGTATATATAGAAAGAGAATAGTGTGTGTGTATGTATAATATATATATATATATATATATATATATATATATATATATATAATGGGTTTTTTTAAAGTGGAGTTGCCAAGTCAAAGTATACTAGTATATATTACATTTTGATAGATTCTACCAAATTGCCTCTTAAATGGTTTCATTAATGTATCCTCCCTCCAACAATTCCTGAATGGGCCTATAGATCATACCCTTGACAGCACTGGGTATTATCACATTTTAATTTTTGCCAATCTAATGTTGAAAAAAATCTTATTGTCTTTATTATTTCTTGAATTATAAATATTAAACCTGGATTTTTATTTCTCCTCTTTCACCATTTGTATTTTTCTGTAAACTTTCTATTCATGTTCTTTATCTGCTTTTACAATTGAGTTATTCATCTTTTTCATATTCATTTATATGATGTTTTTACATATTGAAAAATAGTCCTTTGCTCTATAGATATTTTTCCTCAATGTGTCATTTGTCTTTGACTTTGTTTTGGGTGTTATTGTCACATAAGCATTAAATTTTTATGTAGTCAATTTTAGCAGCCTTTCATTTATGGCTTCTGGATTCTGTGTTATGTTTAGTAAAACTTTCTCCACTGTAAAATTATTTGTTAACTCTACTGTGTTTTCTTCTAGAACTTTTACATTTCATTTTTGAGCACATTAAATATGCTTAAAACAAGAGATCTTAAAAATAATAGCTTTCATATCACTTACAAGTTTTATCATAACCTTAAAACTAGAGTGGTCACCACTATATCCCTATTTTAAAGGATAAATGTAATAAATGGCATAAACACCATTGATTCCCTTTCATCTGCTAGCATGGAGAACATATGTGCCTCCTAAACTTGTTTGATTACAAATTATGACTGAAGGAATCTGGGAAGGGTTTTTGTATATACAAGTCACCAGATGTTTTATAATGATTCTGTTAATGTGAGCCTCAGGATTAGACTAGAACCAGTGTTACAGGTCAAGACTAAAGCTCATTGACCAAGCTACGCAGGGAAGTTTGTGCAGTGCCTGCTGGCACAATACATAAATATACAGATTTATTACTCTCTGTTTCCAACACCGAATTTGCCCACAGATTTATGAAAAGGAAAACATGAAATTGAGATTTGTAAATATTTGAAGTTTACTTCTGAGATCTAAAAAGGCAGTAAGAAGGCTAGTAATAAATTCAAAATACAGGTTAGGGAATGCAGTAAGTTTGCAATTATAGGAATATATCTTAAGGAAGGAATCACAAACAATAAAACTTAATAATTTCACCCTTGGTTCATAAAACACTGAGCTCCAACTGACATGTATTATTACCTGAGGGAAAAATGGAGGTAAGTGAATATGGATTGTCGCAGAGGAAATCATTGGTACACTCGGCAACTAGAGTTAGAATCTCCAATTCTTCTGACAGGATGATTCTCCTTGCAAGTCAGTAAAAACCAAAGCCTTTAAGAATTTTTGCCAATATGCATATGCTCAGTGTCCTCTACCCTATGTACAACTAACCACATCTTGGAAGCCCCTAAAAGTAATTATTTCAGTAGTTTGATCAGCTTTTTCATTTTTTATTAATCAGGAGTCTAGTTCCTTCAGGAATCAATTTCATGTAGCTTGTAGGATTGTGAACCTGTGTCAATTTGCAGGGCTAATATTATGCTTTATTTAAGAAAGTACAGTAATTAGACCTGTGATGGGAATCTGGGCCTCAAAATCAGAAAAGGTAATTTTCAAATTCTGTTTTGTAAGTTAGTAGCTGTGTAACCTATGCAAATAATGCCCCCACGTCTTGGTTTCCTCATCTTTAAAATGAGGTTATTAATGACTTTCAGTGGCCGATTCAACTGCATGCCTGCTAAATGTCAAACTCCATTATTATCTTCTTCATTAACATGCCACAGCCACTCCTAGCTGGTACTGGGCCTTTCTATGATTTAGGTAAAGGCAACCCAATAGGCAGATCAATTGAAAAGTGGTATACTTCCTCTGGACTGACATAAAAGGGTCACACAACTTAAAATGTAGGCTGTACAGAATATGGGCTGATTCCAGCCTCTGCTGGACACCTTTGTGCAGGAAGGTCCTGAATGAAGTCCAAGATTTTTTGTTTGTTTGTTTGTTTGGGTGGTTGGTTTGGTTTCTGGGCAGAGATTTCTTGATCTCAAGGAAAGTAGTTAGGCTCAGTGTCTGGCCTAGGGACAAGCATGGTGGACCAATGAGATAAAAAAGGATGTCGGTTGGAGACATCCTCTTTTGACAATGGAAGGCCCAGGACAAGAAAAGTTTTGTTTTGCTTCCTGCTTTTGAATGCAATCCTGTGATGGTACAACGTTCTAGGCTCTTTGGGGCATTCTATGATCATGAATGGAAGACCAAGCACTTTAGTTTTGTGTTACGGGAAGCTGAAAGCTTTCCTCATTGTTGGAGGACCAAGCAAGCTCTTAAAAGGATTAAATGAAATGATATGATTAACTCTCTTAGCATCACAGAGTCAAAACAAGGACTCAGTAATCAATGGCTGCCATGGCAATGGTGGTCAGGACAGTTTTAATTATGATCACCTTAAGCAAGATAACTAAAGGCAAGAAACTGGGACTGAGATAAAACCTCCCCAGTTTGAGTTTCCTGCTTTGTCTCTTGGGCAAATTTCCTAACAGAAAGCTCAATTTACAAATCTGTAAAAAAGAGTTAATAGCAGTACTTTTCTCCCAGGGTAGTAGTGAGAATCCAAAAGGAAGGTGTGTGAAAAGCATTTTACAATCTGTGCAGTGTGACACAGAAGTTAGTTGTTTTTGTATCTTAGCCATTAGCTCCAAAGACAGGATAAAAATTACCCTCAAATTAGAGATAAAAGCAATTAGAAATGACTGAGTCTGATTTTAGACAATGGTATTGAGAAATAAGAATTAAAAATAACTTTCAGCTCTGGCCATTTGCTCAGTTGGTTGGAACATCACCCTGTACACGAAAACGCTGGGGGTTCGATCCCTAGTAAGGACACATACCTAGTTCAGGAGGCAACTGGTTGATGTTTCTCTTTCATATCGATGCCTCATTCTCTCTCTCTCTCTCTCTCATTCTCTCTCTCTCTCCACCTCTCTCTCTTTCAGATCAATAAAGAATATATCCTCAGGTGAGGATTAAAAACTGTTTTTATTAACTTTCAATCTGTTTTAACAATAAAAGATCTTATCTTTATACCTGGGAACCTAAAAAAAAACAATAAAATCACCTTACCTAGAGTAGAAAAGGTAAGTTATTTTCCCTCCATAGCTTCAGTGCACTATTAAAGAAACCATGACAATGAAAAAGAATGAGAAATTTTAAATTGGAAGGTGACACAATGGAGAACAGATTACAGAAATGAAGGCCAGATGTTTTCTGGGGGGTGAGGTGTTTCATGAGGTATTCAGTGGAGAATTTGGGCTCAGAAATGATCCAAGAAAGCGGGTAAATTACGTTATCATGTATGTTTTTGTGTTCTTTGACTGCAGCTTTGGTGGGCATTTCCAGCAGAGACAAGTAAGCTATGTGCCATGAGCAAACAGGGCTGAGACCTGCTTAGGCCTATTCAGTAAGGGTTATTATTTAACAGATCTGCTTATTCTCTACAGTGTCTTAAATATAAACATACAAACACTACAAAGTACAATCAAGATGTATAATAATTAGAATTGGTATCTGGTATTTTACCTCTTACACTTCTACACTAAGGCATTATAAAATTCTTAGCCAAGAATGACTAAGAAAATGTCTCCATGCCTGGTTTGGTATGAGTTTTTATTTTGTCATCCTGATTCCAAGTAATTCAGTAATTCTATGTCTCCAAACACTCCAAATCCCACATGGATTTGTTTATTTCCTTGTAACACAGTAGAGTCATGAATTACTAAGAAATCTCTGAGTAACAAACATTAGTAAAAGTCCATATTTTTTAAAATGAACTTCATCAATTGACAGTGTTGGTTTTATTTCTTGCTGATTTGCAATGCTGAGAATTTATATAAATCCAGGAGGTGGGCTTTTTCTGTGATGTGTATTCTATAAAATCAAGCTCCATAATGGCCTGAAAACTTGACTATTTGCAGCTGGGTGGAGGTTTGTTGATGATACAGACTTTTTGTAAGAAAGAAACAACCTCTGGATAAGTACTAATATCAGATCATCTTTGTCCATTAATCAAAAAAACAATGTTTATAAGGTTAATTTCCAAGCTACTTTTCTACCCCCACTAGGGGTTTCCTTTTCTAATTATTTCATGCCCATTTTAATGTAGGCAAGTAAGCAGACAGATTGAAGTGCTATTCCTAGCACTATTAATGTGTTTAACATTTAATTCTGAAGAGACTGTCCACTTGCTCATTTAGTTCTATTAATACTAACCTATATTAGTCAGTGCACATGAGCAGCTGCTGAGCTAAAGATACTCCCACTTACAATGACTGAAAAAAGAAAGATGTTTTTTTCTCAAGTAACAGTCCAGAAGTCAGTGGGCAGCTCTATGCTGGTAGGTGGCTCTGACATGCTCAACTTGTGACACCCACTTATGGGTCCAAAGAGATTCCCACAGTTCTTCCCATTTCACAGCCAGAGAGAAGACCTAGATGTTTTAAAGGTAAGACTTGGAAATGGCTCCCATCACTCTTCTGGTCATCCCATTGGACAGAATACAGTCTTACCCAGTTGGAAGGGAGGTAAGTAAAAATGGAGCTGAGAACTCACGAATGTGACCAGCTAAGATTCTATTATTATGGAAGAGGGAAAGCATGGATGGTGAGGAATAACAATAGTCTGCCACACTATTTAAACTTGAATGAAGGTTCTCAAAATTTAATATGCATGCAGGTTCTAATTCAGTGAGTCTGGGGCAGAGCCTGAGACATGACATTTTCTAAAAATTTCCAATGCTTGATGCCAATGCTACTGGTCTATGGAACATGCTAAGTAGCAAGGAACTAGATGACTCTTGATTGCAAGAAATAGGGGTTTCTTTAGACCACCTTAAAGAATTATTTACTGTTGTGAAAAATCAAGGAAATTCTAGGTATCTCAACCCTCTTTTGACCATTGAGTATTTATCTTTGTGTGAATGTGCCCTTCTCTCATGCGAAACTGAATTATTCTCTGTATATTCTCTAGTCCAAAGTCTGACAGAAACATTATTGCTTCCGTTAGACAGGGGACCTCCCCTAACCAAGTGTCATGATTTCATGGGCCACCTGGAAGCCTGTAAGTGGGACAAACTTTGGTTTAATCAGTAGCCAGATCAGCACAAACATCCTGAGTTGTTTTTCCTAAGCAAGGAGCACTGGGCATCACAGCTTACACTTTATGGAAAGCCATGCATAAAACCATATATAGTTTCTTTTTTTTTACATAATTGCAGAGAACAGGGACTTAATACTTTGTGGATGAAAAACTGAGAAATACAAAGGCAATACAGATTAATACTTTGATATGATGACATATAATTACTGTAATTAGTAAATTCACGGTTTTCTACTATAGAAATAATTGATGTGCATTGTTTACTTTCTACTGAGGAGTATAAGGAAAACATGATTTAATTTCAGTTAATTCATAATTTTTCAGATTAACATTAAAATGTAGGAAAGATAAAGAGTACCAAGTTATAGAAAAAACAAATGAATATTTTAAGTGGGAAAGGCACACTGTTCATGCTTTTTAGAACTAATCATGCTTTGCTCATTTTCAGTATATTGTTATTTAATGACACATTAGGATGACTTTTACACTTAACTACAGCCACTTCAATTAGTAGATCTGATTCTCAGAGTTTTCAGACTCTCTTCATACTCATCTTGGCTCTGGTTAATTCCTCTCTCCATGAAAGGCCTCCTTTTTGTTTTCTGCCTTCCGCCTTTCCTATGCCTTCTGAGGAGAAAGTATACATTAGCACGTTTAAATGCAGCTGCTTTTAATTAACCCCTTCAGCTGTCCACCAGATGAATGATTCAATATGACTTGGCAAACTGGTGGCTTCTAAGGAGTCATACATATTTACAACACACCAATAATGTTTAATCAAGTTAACCCATCTTACACCAGCAGAGCAAGATTAAACCAATGTCTCCACCCTATTCATAAAATGCAATTCAGGTGACTAACCAGGTCAGAATGTTACTTCTCAGTGAAATAAGGCTGAGGCCTCACAATAGGAGTTTAGGGTTCTGAGGGATCCTTTTTCTCTTTTGGGTGGGAATCAGGCAAGGGCTCAGCAGGACCTGAATGGACTCCTCAGGACTACTATGAGACCTGGAAAATGAGCTCCTCTTAACTTTGACCATGTATTGTCAGGCCAAAGGGCATAAAAAGTCAGGAGAGGGGTGGTGGTTGGAACCAAGGCATCAATCAGAGGACCATGCTGAACACAGGTGTCAAACTGCGGAAGCCGAAGCAGGAGTTCAGGAAGACAGGAAGGCAAAGATTATGAAGTCATGAAATGAATTAGAAGCTGTAAGAAAATCCAGGAATAAAGATGGAATTTTCCCGCTTCATGACTCCAGGAGACTTTTTAAGTATTTCTCTTGCAAACTTGAATGAGTACCTACAGAGGCTTGTCGGAAAGAATATAGGAGAATAGGTAGAACCAAAATCAGTCTCTTCCTTGAAGAAAGGAGGCAAGAATAACACCAGATAAACCCTAAGAGTGTCTACATTTGCATGAATGGGTCTGTTTTCTTTGACCCCAGGCTTACCTTGCCTGGAAATTATTCTTTACGTATTCATTCCACAAGCACCTATTGAATAGAAGTAAGTTAGTAAGAATATGAATTAGACACACTTCTTCCCCCTCAAAGACCATATATTCTTGTTGGCTTGGGAGAAGTCTATAAATACAATACGAGGTAAAATGTATGTCTCAGACTTCGAAGAGGGAAGTTGGGATCCAAAGGCAATGCCAAGACCAAAATCAAGGTGTTCCCTTATGTTTTCCTTTAGGTGTCTTACCAGTTCAGGTCTTACATTTAAGTATTCATTCCATTTCAAGTTAATTTTTGTGGTGTGAGGTACGAGTCCAGTTTTATCCTTTTGCATGTAACTATCCAATTTTCCCACCACCATTTATTTAAGAGACTATCTTTTCCCCATGGAGTAGTCTTGGCTCTTTTGTCAGATACTAGCTGACTGTATAATTAATTTTTATTGTTAAGACTTGAGGAAAACTTTATAAAGAACATGACATGTAAAGCTGGTCTTTGAACCATGGGGAAAGATGAGATGGTGAGAAAACAAGTCCAGGTAGAAGAAACAGAAATACAGAAAGTATTTGGTTTGATGAGCTATGGAAAGCACTCCCTCGAAGCTATGACGTAGGTTGCACACAAGGGAATAAGTGGGAGACGTGGCCAGAGATGCAGGTTGTGATGATGTATAATGACATATAAACAAGTTTAGAATTGATTCTATAAGTAATGGAAACAACCAAAGGGTTTGAGGATGGGCAGTTTTTAAATTTACATGCCTAAAACCTATAACTCACTCCTCTCATTTTTGCAATTCTGAGATATACACCAAAGAAAGCAATATTAATTTTTAATAGCTTCTAACAAATGTGCAATATTTCCTTACTCTGGTATTTCTGCCAATCTATTGACTGGAAACCCCATTTTTCAGTTTCAGAGCCTATGTGGGATGTACAGTTCCTAACCACTGATTGGCCAGATCCACAGAGCAGAGCCTGCTGACTTACCCGGTCAGATATGGATAGAGATGTAGGAGCAGGGAAGGAAGCAGACACTGCCCAAGAGCTGGAAAATGGAGCACATGTGCCCATCCCTAAGACATTCATTTTATCTGGGAGGGTCTGGGTGCTCTGACTGACTAGGCCTGGCCATGTGCTTGGAGCTGCCAAAACCCTATAGGGTGGCATGATGCATTTTGAACATTCTTACTTTTTGTTATTAATGTATATGAGGAATCTTGGAACACAGCATAATCTGAGGATTTCAGGCCTTGGTGGTAGGGTAGGGGCAGCTGTCTGCAGAGGAAAGCAGCTTGAAGGCCTTGGGCAGAGGTGGGAAAAGTCTATGAAAGAGAAGGTAGCAGAGCAGGGTCAGTCTCAGAGACAACTGCACAACTTGACTGTTTTATTTAGGGCTTCCTGGCTTTGACTTTCCAAGACGAGACCTGCTGCATGAATAGCAAAATGTAGTATGGATAACAAATATGCAGAAAATAGAGTTAAGTGTTTTACAATGCTAGCCTCTTTTATCTATATCCATTTCTTAGCCAGGTTTCAGTGATAAAGTCAGGGGGGCTGCTATACAGGCTCATTCTTCAGTGAGTCACCTCAAACTTCAAATAAAGAAGGAACATAAATCTTTTCAAATATATAAGGTGATGCAAAGCAGAAGTGAAGATCCGCATAAAATAAAAAAGGTGCAATGTATGTATCAAGTAAAGGATGCTTTGGAGGTGCTTAGTCCAACCTGCTTATATTGTTAGGCAAGGAGCTATGTACTTCAACAAAGGCCATATCGTCATGTAGTGACAGAGCTGGTACTAAAATTTACATCTCCTGCCTCCCAGACCTGATCATGTTTTATTATATTATCTGACATCAGCCAGACACTTCTCCTAGGAGAAAACTGTCTAACCAAAAGGTTATTCTAATATGGTCCTGTATTCTTTAGAGCAGCCACCTAGTGAAGATTGGGTGTGGTTAAACTAGAGTTAATCCTGGATGCCTACGATCACTGCTAGGAACATTTAAAAAAAATTAATCCAGATTCATTTAGCTGCTTAAATCAGACCTGTGCTTGATTTTGTTATTGTTTGCTATTTCATGAAATTTCTTTCATTTACCCCAGACTCCCAGAATTCAATCCTTTTTTGCAAATGATCCCATAGGTCAGGGACCACTAGGATTGAACATCAGTAGATGGAGAAACAGTCACTGCCATTGAAGATCAAGAGACCCTGTCGAAAGAAGTAAATGTCTAAATAGGAAACTGTCACAGTGGTAAAAGAAAGCAGGGAGAAATCCCACCAGGGGATGCAGATCAAATAAAACAGAAGAATATTTTATTCAGGCCTATTAAAATAGACAATTAAAAACAATACAGTTGTCCCTGCAGGGAAACACTGAGCAGCTCCTCACTTACATATGCAGAGCACGGTGCACTTCCGTGGCTCTTTTCAGACAGGCCCTTCCCAGGCTCTGGCAGCACGCTGCCAGCATCACTAAATATGCCAGCCTCCGTCAAAGTAACACAGGGATTATGGTTTCCACGTTATATGACGCCTGGAAAAGTCGAAATCTGGCAAAAAAGTTTCACATTTAAGAAATGAGTTAAGTGCACAGACTATTCATTTTTGTAGACTTAATATGATAAAAAAAAATTCCTAGGAGAGTCATTTAACAACTACTAGGTATTGCCGGCTGAATGACTGCCTCTGAGCTTTTAGTTAGTGTTTGTAATTATCAAGCATCATTCACTACCAGGACACTAGTCATTTATTCAACAAATGTTCCTTAGATATCTGCTAAGTGTCTGACAGTATTCTAGTCCTGGGATATATGGAGAAATTGGAGCCCCACTGAGTTATGTACTAGTGGGAAGTGTTCAAGCTACCCTTATCTCCTAACGGTTCAGCGGCTCCCTCTCTTGCCAGACTGACGTTAGACTTGAGCAATAGTAGTCCTTGTGCTGGGTCCCTATGTCTCAAACACACATATGCACACACACAAATAAGTCTATTCAATGGGTACTTTTGTCACTGGGGATCAGGCTCTCAGTACTGACCCTGCCCAGCCTGAAACCATAAACATAGCCCCCGCCCCACTTGACTAGCGCCACTCAGACGTAAGGATAGGCTTCTCCACAGCTTTTTCCCTAAATCTTTATGAAACAAAAGGTGATTGTATCCAAATACCATGAAGATTGGAGGATTGTGCCATTGCCAACTTCAGAGAGGGACTCTGCTTCAGGACATAAGAAAAAAAGCAAAATAATTGAATTGTCAAACTCTTCTGAGAGAGCATGAATTTAATAAATTGTTACATAAGGAAGTATACTTTCCCATTAGCCAAATGTCTGAATACTGGCTTCCCTTTTAATTAAATCTCAGAGTACCAGAGAGTTCTGGACATAACCATGGCAGTTAAACAAAGTTCTGTGAAATTAAATAATTCCTATGACCTTACATTTGTGTACTAATAAGACTAGACAGTACATGCATAAAGTGGGATACTGACTACATTGTGGATGAGGTAGACACTGAGTGCTATCCACGGAAGCTAAATCTGAGAATAGTTTTATGTTTTACAAAAATTCTAATAAGATTTAAATAAATTTTAATTTTGCCTGTAAAATACATTTGAAATAAGTAAAAATGTCAACTTAAATTTTTTAAGCTTAAATTAAAATTTTGAATAAAATATTTAGACCTATGGCATGTGGGTCTTCACTTGTACGCTTGCCTCAGGCACCTAACGAGGTTGAGCCTATCTCTTCCTCCTACTCCCATGGTCACATACTGATGAAATAATCGATGAGCAAATATTCAGTATTTCAAAGGTGTTAAATATAATGATTAAATATGAGCAATGGCCAAAACAGAGACAAAGTGAATAGAAAAATAAGTTGTTTAAAATAATTAAAAATTAGCTCTTCTAAGTGCAACTGATAGGTTCACTTTGTCACATACTGTGACCCTCTCCTTGATAGCATTGGACCCCTCCTCCTTAACTCTTCTCTCTTGACCTCCATAACATAGTTTGGAGGACATAACATTGTCCTTTATCTTCCAAAATCTTACCTTAAAATTTCTTGTGGAAGACTTTTCCACTTCTTTTTAGCCCACACAATGCTATGTTTATTTTATGATAGCATTAAATAAAAGGTTAATGAATAAGTGAATATAAGCAATCATTCTAGAAATGTATTCAATGGGGGCATACACCTTGCTATCACCAGATTCTTTTTCTTTAACATTTTATTTATTCATTCATTCATTTACTTATTTATTTATTTATTCAAGTATATTTTATTGATTATGCTATTAGAGTTTTCCAAATTTCCCCCTTTTATCCATCCTCCACCCTGCACCCCCCAACCCCCCAGCATCTCCCCTTAGTTCATGTCCATGGGTTGTACATATAAGTTCTTTGAATTCTCTGTTTTCTATACCACTTTTATCTCTCCCCATCTATTTTATGCCTACTAATTATGATTCTTCTTCCCTGTACCTTTTTCCCCCTACTCCTCCCTTTCCCTTCCCCACTGAAAACCCTCCATGTGATGTCCATTTCTCTGATTCTGTTCCTGTCCTAGTTGTTTTCTTAGTTTTTGTTTTCATTGTTTTTCTTTTTTTTAGGTTCATTTGTTGATAGTTGTGAGTTTGTTGTCATTTTATGGTTCATAGTTTTTGATCTTCAATTTCTTAGATAAGTCCCTTTAACATTTCATGTAATAATGGCTTGGCAATGATGAACTCCTTTAACTTGACCTTAGCTGGGAAGCACTTTATCTGCTCTTCCATTCTAAATGAGAGCTTTGCTGGATAGAGTAATCTTGGATATAGGTCTTTGCCTTTCATGATTTGGAATACTTCTTTCCAGCCCCTTCTTGCCTGTAAGATTTCTTTTGAGAAATCAAAAGATAGTCTTATGGGAACTCCTTTGTAGGTAATTCCCTCCTTTCCTCTTGCTTTTAAGATTCTTTCTTTATCTTTAATTTTGGGTAACTTAATGTTGATGTGCCTTGGTGTATTCCTCTTTGGGTACAACTTCTTTGGGACTCTGGGCTTCCTAGACTTCCTGGAAGTTTATTTCCTTCACCAGATTGGGGAAGTTTTCCTTCATTATTTGTTCAAATAAGTTTTCAGTTTTGTGTTCTTATTCTTCTACTTCTGGCAACCCTATAATTTAGATGTTGAAATGTTTCAGGTTGTCCCAGAGAATCCTCAGCCTCTCTTCATTTTTTTGAATTCTTGTTTCTTCATTCTGTTCCTGTTGGATGTTTATTTCTTCCTTTTGTTCCAAATCATTGATTTGAGTCCCAGTTTCCTTCTTGTCACTGTTGGTTCCCTGAATATTTTTCTTTATTTCATTTTGGGTATCTTTCATTTGTTCTTTCATGTTGTGACCAAACTCAATCAGTTCTGTAAACATTTTGATTACCAGGGCTTTAAATTCTCCATCAGATAGGTTGGCTATCTCCTCATTGCTTAGCTCTCTGTTCTGGAGTTTTGCTCTGTTCTTTCATTTGGGCCATATTTCTTTGTCTTGGCACACCTGATAAGTTGTAAGGGGGCAGGGCCTTAGGTGTTCACCAGGGTGGGGCAACTCTTTTTGTTGCGCTACAGTGTTGCCTTTTGGGGAGGGGCCAGAGAGGGAACAATGCAGCTCGCTTGCTTGTCTCTAGCCCACTTTCCAATGAACTATCTTGTGAGACTGGGAGTTTCTCCCTCCAAGACAAACCCAGCCTTATCCACAGTCAGCTCTGAGTCTCAGTTTTCTGTTCAGCCAGCCCTGCCCATGCAGTCCACCACCTTACCATGGGTTCTCTCAGTCCACCTATCTTACAGGTCTGGTTGGTCTGGTTGACTATTTAATTCCTTGGTTGTTGGAGCTCCATGCAGTTTGATTTTTCTGGTGCTTCTAATTGTTTATTGATTTTAGATTGGTTGTTTTCCTCCTTTTGGTTGTGCAAGGAAGTGAAGGGTTTTTACCTACCCCTCTACTTGGCCATAACTCCCCCAGATTCTAAATAGATACATCTTCAGAAGTTTTTCCTCAAAATTCAAACCCAAGTTCATTTTTAAGGAAATTTTTCCATTGTCACACAGATGTGCTGTAACAAGCCAGAGAAAGAGATTCACTAAAGACCACTTTAGTAAGAAAGTCACAACAAGTGGTATTATTGAGAACATTAAGAATGCTTATTAGAGAAATAATACCCACATCAATTTTAAAGAGCATGAAACTAAATCTCACTAAGGCAGTTCCTTTCCTTCTATTTATCTGTACCTAGGAATGAATGAATCAGAAAATTTTGAAAATTATTTATGATTTCCTTTACATATGGAAGGGAATATAAATAAGTATAAAAATGAGCCAACAGGCTATGTGGATAAGTGTGACCATAGAAGATAAGATGCAATTAAGAGAAAAAAACCACATCATACTGATGAAGTCTCAACCTTAGACACATTTCTGAAGGAGACCAGGAGACAATGGCTTATTGTCTGTTAAATGATTACTTTCTGTGATTCATGAATAAGCACCTAAGCAGTACACTAAACAAACTCCAAAGGTGTGTGTCTAGCTTATGTCACATCTTTCTGTTGAGAACTACTCCAGCTATCCCTACCACAGGCTATGAGGGGCTACTGGTCACAGATGGCCGGACCAGAAATGAACATACTATAAACTAGGCCAATCAAGTTATTTTCAGATCTATAAATAGGAGTGAGATAGAGTAAATTCAGGGGGGTTTGGTGAGCTTTTTCCATCATGTGCCTTGAAAGCCATAGACAACCAACCTGGAGACGCACAGAGAGAAGCAGAGCTAGCAACGTAGGGCAGTCTTGTCCACCTGACTGCCAGGTGGCTCACCAGGTTCTGCCTTCAGTCCCTGGGCAGGCCAGCTGTCTTTGGATTCTTTGACATACTCCCACATCCTTCTAATTAATTCCCTTTACTGCAATATTTAGGTATGTAGTTTCTTTTACTTCCAACCAAAACAGCTTAGCTAAGAAATGGGAAGTACACACACTCTAAGCACATTTATACTGTGCTTGGAAACCTCATGTGATGTAAAGGTTCAGGCCCTTGCCCCCGTAGAACTCTTCAGTGAATCTGAGAGGAAATAGATAAGTATGACAATAAACATGAAATCTTTTATCTTCAGTATCTAAAACTGAAAAACAATAAAGTTTAGGGGAGAAAATTGTAAATGTTTAGTAAATTCTTATAAAACCTAGGGAACTTTAAAATTCATGCACAGACACAGAAATTAAATGGGAGATCTAAGGAATAAGGAAAAAATCCAGAATTTAAATTTTTCTGCCACTTAGACTAGCAATGTTTGGTATATAATTTGTGCAGTATCTTCCTCTAAGTTGGATATGAATTTGCTCACAAGGGAGTTGGAGATAATGTCACTATGAATATTAAATCAACTAGCAAGAGGTGGGAAGGTGATGACACTACAGATAAGATCAGCTACAAACCCAGTGAACTCTTAAATAAAGAAACAAGTGAGCCCAGCAGGGCTATAAACAACCACCAAAGTGAAAGGCAATAAAAGAGAAGAAGGAAAATAAGATACTCAAATGTAATGAAGCACGACTTAATAATGACTAGTGCCTGAGATGCCATTTTCAGTAATATAAGCTTCTGCACCCAGAGTGATTAAAGAATATATTTAACTGGTTGCCTAAACCTTTGCTGGGATCAACCTGTATGAATATGGCTTACATTATTATGAGGTGTTTTTCCTAGTTCCATAAGAAACAAGGACCAGAGTAAGAAAACACTGACCTGGATCTGGCCAGTTTAAAATGGACCTTGTGCATAAGTGGACAATGGATGACAAGCTCCAGACCTTTCATGAAGAAGAGGAGCTTCCCTCAGTCAACAGAGTACATCAAAGGGAAAATGAGCTCTAAGGTTAATGAACAAGACACAAAACTCACATTTGCTACATTCCGTAATTAAGGCCCACAATTTATATTTATTCAAAATGTCTCAGTCAGAAAATTCTTAGTATACAATCAAATATAAATAAGTATGAAATCAGCACAATGCACACCTTATATTTTCACAATGTTATACATTAATTATATATCAATAAAAATCAAAGAAATTTAAAAAGTAGTAGGCGCATAATTCATTCATATGGGAAATGAATAGAAGAGCCAAGAAGGTTGTGATGGAGATATGAAATCTCTTACATATGCCAAGTATGATACAAGAATCTGCCAAGTATTTTCATTAATATTCATAATTATTAAAGCCATATAGCTTTTATATCATTTTGTTAACAATAATAACAAAACAAACTGAACTAGCTTGTGGTCACATTCATTTTTAGCATATCTTATAGATGCACCGCACTTTAAGAAAGCTATACTATGGCCCTGGCTGTTGTGGCTCAATGGATTTGGTGCTGGCCTGCAAACCAGAGAGTTGCTGTTTCGATTTCCAGTCAGAGCACATGCCTGGGTCGCCCACCATGTCCCTAGTAGGAGATGCACAAGAGGCAACCACACACTGATGTTTCTCTCCCCCCCCCACTTCCCCTCTCTAAAAATAACTAAATAAATTTAAAAAGAAAGAAAGAAAGCTAGCTATACTATAGGTGAAAAGTCTCTCAACATTAAAAGTCTATAGGTCTTTATTAATCATTGAACTCTAAAATATGCTGGAAGTTCATTTTGGTTGTGATTAGCCTGAAATCAATATAACAAACCCACAACATTTTAATTACTATAAATAAGAGATACAATCTATTTTTAAAACTACTAGTTGAGGAAAGTTATTTGATTGGTATACTAGTGAATGTTGCTTTTCAGGGTTGGGAACAACCAATTATCAATAGAGTTCAATTCAACATAAATTTAGTGTCACCCTACTGACAACAAAACTATGTACTACTTGTGTACTGTTAGTGGTGGTACAAACTGGCACTCTCCACCCAGAAAAGCAATTTAGCAATATGTACGATATAAAGAGTTTCCCAAATGTTTATATATTTGACACAGTCTGTGTCCACAGGCTATGCATATATGTATATATATTCTTTGGCTAATCTCTTCCACCAATTCTTTATAAACTCTTCCAAAAATTAGAAGAGGAGGGAATACTTCCCAATTCATTCTATGAGGCTCTGATACCAGAGCCAAAGAAAGGCATTGCATTAAAAAAAAAGACTAATGACCAATATCTTTTATGAATATAAACACAAAATCCTCAAAAAATACTAGCAAAGCAAATTCAGCAACATATATGAGGCCTGTGCAGAAGGTATCCAGCCATGTAATATGAAAAAGGGACATGTATTTAAGAAGATATGAGATACAAGAAACATTGTACATGAGACAAAGATGCCTCATTCCCCTTCAAAGTAGGCACCTTGGGATCTCATATAGTTCAGACCAATCACCAACAGCTGTCCTGTCATATCTCATTGGTGGTCTGAATTCTCTTCCCTTCAGAAGATTATTTTAGTTTTGGGAAAATCCAGAAGTTGCAGGGTGCCAAATCTGGGCTGTAGGGTGGGGACTGAGTCAACTGGGTGATTTGATGTTTTGCAAAAAAACTCTGCAGGAGACCTGATGCACGAGAGGGTGCCATTGCTGTGATGAAGCTGTCAATCACCAGTTGCCCATAGCTGCAGCCTTCTGAATCATCTAAATAATTTCCATGGAGGCATGCTCAAGTTTAATGCAAAATTTGATGCAGATTCATTGCTTCAGAAAGCATCCACTTTCTCAGTTATTTTGAATGTGATGGACACAGAGTACACATACTCACTCAAGGGCAACTACCGCCCCCCACTGATTAGTACAGTAAAGTCATCATTATTCACACATGCACCTTCCAGGCCACTCTTGTTGGCTGCCAGGTTACATCGATGTTGTGCAAATCTTTCTTGTTATGTTAACATTGGCTGGACTTTTTCCAGACAGACTTCGTAAAAGGAATTATACACCCAAATCAAAGTTGGTTTAACATTCAATAATCAATTAATGCAACACAGCATATAATTAGAATAAATAACAAACAAATAAAACAAACAAATAAAATAAATAATAAATAAATATTTTTAAAAAGAAAACAGTTCTATCTACATTCACATCAAAAAGAATAAAATACTTAGGAATAAATTTAACCAAGGAATTGTAAAACTTATACTTTGAAAATGAAAAAAAACATTTTTGGAACAAATTAAAGATAAACTAACAAATAGAAAAACAGTACACATTTACAGATTAGAAGACTTGATTATTGTTAAGATGGCAATATTTCCCAAATTGATTTAAAGTTTCAACACAATATTTACCAGAATAACAGCTGACTTTTTTATATAAATTGATAAGCTAGTCCTTAAATTCATATGGACCCAGGATAGCCAAAACATTCTTGAAAAGGAACAAAGTTGAAGAATTTATACTTTTCAATTTTTAGAACTGACTACAAAGCCAAAATAATCAAGGCAGTCTGGTACTGGCATAAGAATAAACATCCAGATCAATGGAACAAAATGGAGAGTCCAGAAATAAATTCATGTATCTAGGGTCAACTGATGTTAGACAGTATGCCAAGACCATTTAATATGGAGAGAAGAGTCTTTTCAACAAATGGTACTTGAACAACTAGCTATATACATGTTAAAAGATGAAGTTGGACCCCTACTTCACACCATCTACAAAAATTAACTCAAAATGCATCAAAGACCTAAAAGTAAGACCCAAAACTCTTAGAAGTACTTCAAAAGACACTTTCAAGAAAGTGAAAAGACAATCTATAGAATGGGAGGAAATATTTGCAAAGCATGTATCTGATAGGAATTTCCATCTAAAATACATAAATAACTTTTAAGACTCAACGATAAAAAGACAAAAAGTCCAATTTAAAAACAGGCAAAGCATCTAAGTCAAAAATTTCCCCAAGGGAGATACACAATGGGAAAGAAACCATCATAGAGGTGAATAAATTGATAAAATATATGCTCAGTACAATTTTTATTTAATATCAAAAGAAAATAGGAAGCAACCTAGATGTACAAATTGGGATTTAATGACATGCATTATATCGCATCAAAACACTGAAATATGATATAGCCAATATGATATAGAAAGAATTATGGAAAAGCAGTGTAGGGTTATAATTAAGCACCAGAGCACTGGAGACAGATTGCTTGTGTTTGAATCCCAATTCTAAAACTTAACAGATTCGTGTTCTTGGTCAAATTATTTAACATATCTAAGCTTCAGTTTCTTCATCTGTAACTTTTTTAGGATTAAATATGTTTATGCATGTAAAGTGCTTAGCACAAAACATGGCACATAATGAATGCTAAATAAATATTTGAAAAATTATGGTGTGCTTTTATTAATATGTTAACATTCTAAATATATAGTATCAAGTAAAGAAGTGGGATATAAAAGTATATAAAAATATTCAACAAACTTTGAACGAATGGTAAGATAGATGAGGTAAATGAATGTGTAGGATGGACAAAAGAATGAGTACAGAAATATATTACTTCATGTCATTCCCGTAGTAAGGCAAGTCATCCTAGTTTATAATTATTTCACAGTTCATATGTTCTTTTGGAGGATCTGTCTTAACTTTCCATGTTCTTTTGTTGTGTCTTATCTGGTTTTCCTATTGGTGTCTGCTAAGGGGAGGTGACACCACCGGACACATTCATGGATCACAGAGAGAATAGACTGTTTTACTTCTACTGAGAAAACATAGTTAGCCTGTCATTGTTTCCTTGCTGGAGGCAGCCTGCTGTTTGTATGTGCTACAAGTATATCCCTTATTCAACTTACTCATTTTTTAATCCCCCCTTGTTGGCAATTAGCAATCAAATTCTTAATTAGCTTAAATCCACCTGGCTACTTTGTGACTAATAAATCAATTAATTCAATTCACATAGAGGGGATTGTATTTAGTGCCATATTTCAGACATTCCTGACCATCATTGTGTGTGGCTGTTGTGTCTACAGTGAAGACATGATAGCCAAACAGAATTTTTATTCTCCGCTGTTTTGCATTCTATCAGATACGTGGAAAGTGTGGTTAGTGTTTTTAATGTAGAAAGGGATTTAGCAACAGGCCTCAGAAGACTGGAATGAAATTTAGGAGTCTAGTGAGTGTCATAAATAGGTTCACCGGTTGGGTTTCAACCTTTCAAATATGCCTAGTAATGTGCAGTGTCATTCATTTCAGACTCAAATTGTATTTGTTCAGTAGAAATATTGTGATATTACATTCTCTGTCATTGAAATAAAGTTTACTGAATAGTGGGATAGAGGTTATAGGAACATGTCAAGAATGAATTTCACATAATTACACTTTGCCCCCAAGTCTCTTAGTGGGTGTAGAGTTGGGAGAAAGAGGGCAAATTTAAGATTTCATTTTAAAAATCAACTTGAACTGTCAAAAAAAAAACAAGTTTCTTTTCACCATTTCATATTGTTTATTTCTTGAAGGAGAAACTTTGGGGAAATGATAGTAAAGTAGCAATAGACAGACAATTTTAATGATCAAAATAAAATCTTTAAAAATAGGTTAAGATTTTATGCACTTTTACATGTCAGTCTCTTAATTATTCTAGATTCAGATACTTGACCTAGTGACCTTGATTGTTTTTGTTTAAATCCCAAAGTAATCAATATATCAAAATATTTATATATATTTGAAATATACTGCCACAGCTTAACAGTGTGTATTTCATTCAAGAGTCTGAAAATATTATTGCTGGCTAACAAAATAACATTTCATTAACCTAGTCTGATTCAGGATTGTCAAAAAAAACTACATAGAACCTCAGAATTCAATCTGGGGAAGTAGGGGAGGAGGAAAATGAGGCAAAGTTTAGTGAACCAATACCCCTTCAGAGCTAGTTCTTAGGCAGGTACAAATTTGAGTGCCCCAAGGAATGAAAGGAAATCTCACTTAATATTTTTATTTTACTACGGCTTAATTGAGATGTAATTTGCATATAATAAAATCCAGCCTTTTAAAGTGCATGATTCAGTGGTATTTAGTCTATTATAGAATTGTGTAAACATCACCAGTATCTGACTCTGAAGCATTTTCAACACCTCAAAAACAAGCCTCACACCCATTAGTAGTCACACCCCATTTCCCCTCCCCCAGCCCGGGCAAGTACTCATTTGTTCCTCTACATGCAGAATGGGACAAAAATAGGTTTACAGTTGTGTGTATATGAAACATGGTGTTTATTCTTGTATTGCTATTTATTAATTATTGTACTATGTTCTATATGAACAACTGTAAACCTAACTTTGCCCCACCCAGTATTTCCCTCTCTGGAAAATTCATATAAATGGGAACATACAATATGTGGCCTTTGGTTACTGGCTTTTTTGGCTTACCATAATGTTCTCAAGGCTCATTTGTGTTGTAACATGTTTCAGTACTTCATTCCTTTTTACTGCTGAATAATATCTCATTTTATGGACTTGCCCTTTGTTTATCCATTCATTAGTTAATGGACACTTGGGTCATTTCCATTTTTGAGCTATTATGAATAAGACTGCCATGAACATTAATGTACAAGTTTTTATCACATGGACTTAGTTTTCTATTCTCTTGGATATATACCTAGGATTACAATGGAACATTTTTATCTAACATTTTGAGGAATGGCCAAAATGTTTCCCAAAGTACCTACCTATTTTACAATGTACCAGTAATGAATGCAGTTCCAACTTCTCCACATCCTCACCAACATTTGTTATTGTCTGTCTTTTTTATTACAGTAACCCTACTCTGTGTGCCATCTTATTGTGTTTTTATTTGCACTTCTCCAATGGCTAATAATGTTGAGTATCATTTTATGTACTTATTGGCCATTTGTATTTTTTTTGAATTAGTGTCTGTTCACATCCTTTGTCCATTTTTGATTGGGTTGTTTGTGTTTTCATTGTTGAGTTGTAAGAGTACTTATATATTCTGGATAAAAGCCCTGTATCAGATATGTAATTTATAAATATTTTCTCCCATTTTCACCTTTTGGATGGTGTCCTTTGAAGCACAAGAAGTTTTTATTTAGACATAGTGTCATTTTTTATTTTTTTCTTGTCACTTGTGCTTTTGGTGTTATATCTAAAACCATTGCCTAAATCTAAAGTTACAAAGTCTTATGTCTATGTTTTCTTCTAAGAATTTTACCGTCTGAACTCTTACATTCATGTCTTTGATCCACTTTGACATAATTTTTGTGTATATGTGAGGTGGGGGTTCAACTTCATTCTTTCGTACATAGATACCCAGATGTACTGGCACCATTTGTTGAAAAAACTATTTTTTCTCACATTGAATTGTCTTGCTACCCTTATTAAAAATCAATTCAACATAAATGTAAGAATTTTTCTGAGCTTTCAATTATATTTAATTAATCTATATGTTTATCCTCATGCCAATTGCACATTGTTTTCATTACTGCAGTTTTGTAACTGCAAAGTGTGAGCCTTTCAATTTTGTTTCCAAAGTTGTTTTGGCTACTCTAGGTTTCTTGCAATTCCATGTGAATTTTAGGATCAGCTTGTTAATTTCTTCTAAAAAGTCTTGACTTAATCTTAGTTCACTCCAACGCCCAACAGTTTCAGGGCCTGTGGAAAGGGCATAACTGAAGATATCCACAAGCAGAAGTGATCATTGGATCAGTTGCAGTCTCCTGTTGTTGGTGGTCAGGTCAATCCTGATGCCCTCAGCAGCATTTGGAAGAACAAAAGCAGGCTTCAGTCCCTCCAGGGAGAAGAGAGCTTATAAAATCTGGGCAGAATAGAGAGATCAGAATCAAGAAATACAAAACTCGAGGCCTGGAGATCTGCTATAAGAAAGAGCCATTGACCCCAGCCAGTGTGGCTCAGTTGGTTTCTGATTGGGACACATGCTGGTAAATATGGCCAAAAGCACTGTGTGCAGGCCATTGTGCTATGTAAGCATTCAAGGCACAACAGTGATCACTACTATAATTACTTGTCAAAGAATCATTGATATAAATGGCAGTCATGTTAGTTGGGTGGCCTTTCCACAATTTAACACATAATAATTATAACCAATATTTGAGAAGCACTTTTTAGCTTATGGCACCAATCACATACATGATCCTCATAGCAACTTGCATAGTACTTATTTACAGATCAGTTTTACAACATTCACTGAATTTCTTGATGACTGCTGTAGACACCAGGGATAAAAAAAACAAATAGGGGAAGTCCCTTTCCTTCAGAAATCAACTTAATAATAGAGATTCAAACAGAGTCTGATAATTATATGTGTCAACTAGTATTAAAAGTGACACTAATGGATGTTTGAGTCAGGTGCTCAAAGGGAATATAAAGAAGCTCCTAGTCTGAATGGGAATGTGCACTCAAGCTCATAAGGAGTAAATAAGGCATTAAAATTAACCGTAGATGTGATAATAATATAACCTATTGTATTAGGGTTCTCCAGAGAAACAGAAGCAATAGGATTATCTATCTATCTATCTATCTATCTATCTATCTATCTATCATCAAGATTTATCATAAGAAACTGGATCATGCAACTCTGGGGTGAGACATCCCACAACTTGCTATCTACAAGCTGGAGATCCAGGACAGGAAGTGGTGCAGTTTCAAGGCCTGGGAGCCAGAGAGTCTGAGATACAGATTCCAGTCCAAGTCTGGAGGCCTGGAAACTGGGAGTTGCGAGAGCAGAAGATGACTGATATCCGAGCTCAACAGGCAGGCAGAGAGGGCTACTTCTCTCTTCCTCCAACCTTTGTGTTCTATTCAGAGCAAATTTTAATTAATAGTAGTCCAAGTTCTGTTCTAATTATCTATTGGTGCTTAACAAAGGATCCCAAACTCAGCAGTGTAAAGTAATAACCATTTTATTATGTTCATTGACCTGTGAAATAGGAATTCTGAGAAGGCAGAGCAGGAACACATTTTCTCTACTCCATAATACCTTGGGCCCCATCTAGAAAGACTGTAGAATGCTAGAAATCACCATGAGTGACTCAAGTGCCAGAAGATTGGAATCATCTGAAGGTTTCTTTACTCACATTCTCAGTCTGGATGACTCTAAGGCTGGGCTCAACTTAGATTGTTGATTGAGATTCCCCACAGTATGATGTTTGGGTGCCCAAAGGGAATGCCCAATGAGGATGCATCTAGAGAGTGAGTATTCCAGGAAAACATAGTAAGGCATGCAATTCTTAGGATCTGCTTTTGGAAGCCACTTTGGCACCATTTCTGCTATAATCTCTTGGCCAATGTAGTCGTAACTCCACCCAGATTCACACCACACCACAATTGGAGTAGTTTCCAATAATTTGTGGCCACATTTTAAAATCTCCAGAACATGTTTGGAGAATTACAAATAGTACCAGAGGGTAAAATGCCTCAGAGGGAGGCAGCTGGACATATAGTCAAAGCTATACTAGGTAGGGTGTTGCTTTACTTGAAACTCCTTAAAAAGGAGCTGAGATTTTGTTCTGTGTGTGATTATACTAATTATCAACATCACTATAGGCAAGGAAAATCATTTAAGTTTTAAGTAGTAGAATGACCTCAACATTCCATCAAAATTACTGGCACATGGCAAGCTTTTAAGTAGATATTTTTGGTTGCAAGTAATAGAAAATGTAATTCAATCTGGTTTAAAAAATAAAGGTAACTTATTGGTTCACAGAACAAAATTCCTCAAGAGAGACCATAGGTGAAGTCCGAACCAGTTTCTTGTTAAGGGTCTGGCTTCATTTCTCTGTGATTCTTTTGGCTCTGCTCTCCTCGCTCTGTCTACTTTATCTTATGACCACATCTCCTTGTAGAGAAAATACAGCTATTACAATTCTAGGCCTCATGTCTGCATACCACACCATCTAGAGGGAAAGAGAATACCCTTATCCTAACATTCAAAGCAGAACTTAAGATTCACTCTAATTGACAGGCTTAAATCAACTGTCACATAGGAACCAGCCCAAGTGTTAAAGGAGATGGAGTAGTCTAGGCCACGTGCTTCTACTGTAGAATCACATGGATTTCAAAGTGGAAACAAGAGGCTTACAGAAAACAAAAAGAAAAAAAAATAAATGTCAATGAGTAAACAGCAATGTACAAGTTAGCCCCAGTAAATATTTGGTAGGTAGACAAATAATTTCCAGCATTAATGATATTTGTAACCTAATACAATCTCTCTGGTACATGTATAAAGGAGGTAGATTAGGTTATAAGACTAGAAGCAAGGGAATTAGTAAAGAGGACAGCAATAGAAGTGATGTCCAAAAGAAGAAAAAGTGAGTATAACACTTTTGAGCTTGTATTTCATTAATGATATAACTTAGAAGCTCTGTTATATGCTATTTCTCCCTATAATCTTAAATTTCCCATAACCTCACCTCTCCCGCCACTGCAACTGTACAGCACATTCCTATCTGTCCTCTGGCTACCATTTTTCTTATAAAAACAATTCTCTCCAAAATCACCAACAATCTTAAGTTTGCCAAATTCAGTGGGCATTTTACAGATCTGTTATAACAACACCTCTTGCTGTATCTGAAATTCTCTAAAAGTACTAAAACTTTGTATGACCTGGATGTCTGAAGCACTATGCTCTTCTAATTCTTATAACTTGTTTTCCATTCTAGCTTCTTTATCCTACCTCAAAGCCTTAATTATGGGAGATTTTTAGAGACCTCTCCTGGTCTTCCTGCTTTTTTGACTCCAGACCATCACTGTCCACTATAGTAGCCACTAGCACTTGTGGCTCTTGAGCATTTGAGATGTGCTAGTCCAAACTGAGATGTGCTCTTAGTGGAAAATACACTCCAAATGTCAAAGACTTTGTGCAAAAAAAGAAAGTAATGTATCTCACTAATTTTTTATATTGAATATATATTATATTTATATTTTATATATATTGGGTTAAACAAAATATATTATCAAAATTAAATTCAACCGTTCTTTCATTATCTAATGTCATGGGTTCTTTTTTATTTCTTCTTTTTAATTTGTTTTTTATTTTATTTTTTACATTATAATTTATCCACCTTTTACCCCCTCACCTCCCCCACAATCACCACACTGTTGTCCATGTCCATGAGTTGTTTTTCCTTTTTGCTTGATCCCTCTACCCCCTATCCTACCTATCCCCACCAAGGCCTGTCAGCCTGCTCTCTATGAATCTGTCTCTGTTTTGCTTGTTAGTTCAGTCTGTTCATTAGTTTCTACATATGAGTGAAATCATACGGTATTTGTATTTCTCTGACTGGCTTATTTCACTTAACATAATGTTCTCCATGTCCATCCATGCTGACACAAAGGGTAAAATTTTCTTCTTTTTTACAGCCAAGTAGTATTCCATTGTATAAATATCCCATAGTTGTTTTATACACTTATTTACTGATGGACTCTTGGGCTGCTTCCATATCTTGGCCATTGTAAATAATGCTGCAATGAACATGGCGATGCTTGTATTCTTTTGAATTAGTGTTTTGGGTTTCTTTGGATAAATTCCTAAAAGTAGAATTGCTGGGTCATAAAAATGAAACTTCATTTTTAATTTTTGAGGTATCTCCATACTGCTTTCCACAGTGGCTGCACCAATCTGCATTCCCACCAACACTGTAAAAGTGTTCTCCTATCTCCACAACCACACCAGCATTTGTGGTTTGGTGACTTATTGATGATAGCCATTCTGACAGGTGTGAGGCGATACCTCATTGTGGTTTGAATTTGTATTTCTCTGATGATTAGTGACATTGAGCATCTTTTCATATGTATGTTGGTCATCTGTATATCCTCTTTGGAGAAGTGTCTATTCAGGTCTTTTGTCCTTTTTAAATTGATTTTGGTTTTTTGGTGTTGAGTCTTATAAGTTATTTTTTTAATTTTTAAAGTGTATTTTATTGATTATGCTATTACAGTTGTCCCATCCCCCCCCTTTATTCCCCTTCACCCTGCACACCCCCTCCCACCTGCATTCCCCTGCTTTAGTTCATGTCCATGGGTCATACATATAAGTTCTTTGGCTTCTGCATTTCTTATGCCATTTTTAACCTCCTCCTGTCTATTTTCTACCTACCATTTATGCTACTTATTCTCTGTTCCTTTTCCTTCTCTCACCCCCTTCCACTTCCTTGCTGATAAACCTCCATGTGATCTCCATTTCTGTGATTCTCTTCCTGTTCTAGTTTTTTACTTAGTTTGTTTTTGTTTTAGGTTCAATTGTTAATAACTGTGAGTTTGTTGTCATTTTACTGTTCACAGTTTCTATATTCTTTTTCTTAGATAAGTTCCTTTAACATTTCATATAATAAGGGCTTGGTGATGATGATGAACTCCTTTAACTTGACCTTATCTGAGAAACACTTTATCTGCCCTTCCATTCTAAATGAAAGCTTTGCTGGATAGAGCAATCTGGGATGTAGGCCCTTGCCTTTCATGACTTGGAATACTTCTTTCCAGCCCCTTCTTGCCTGCAAGGTCTCTTTCGAGAAATCAGCTGACATTCTGATTGGAACTCCTTTGTAGGTAACTGTCTCCTTTTCTCTTGCTGCTTTTAAGATTCTCTCCTTGTCTTTAATCTTGGCTAATGTCATTACGCTGTGCCTTGGTATGTTCCTCCTTGGGTCCAACGCCTTTGGGACTCTCTGAGCTTACTGGACTTCCTGGAAGTCTATTTCCTTTGCCAGATTGGGGAAATTTTTCTTCATTATTTGTTCAAATATGTTTTCAATTTCTTGCTCTTGTTCTTCTCCTTCTGGCACCCCTATGATTCAGATGTTGGAACGTTTAAAGATGTCCTGGAGGTTCCTAAGACTCTCCTCATCTTTTTTTTTTTTTTTTTGAATTCTTGTTTCTTCATTCTTTTCTGGTTGAATGTTTCTTTCTTCCTTCTGGCCCACACCATTGATTTGAGCCCCAGTTTCCTTCCCATCACTGTTAGTTCCCTGTACATTTTCCTTTATTTCATTTAGCATAGCCTTCATTTTTTCCTCTAATTTGTGACCATATTCAACCAATTCTGTGAGCCTCCTGATTACCAGTGTTTTGAACTGTGCGTCTGATAGGTTGGCTACTTCTTCGTTGCTTAGTTGTATTTTTTTCTGGAGCTTTGATGTGTTCTTTTATTTGGGCCATTTTTGTTTTGTTTTGTTTTGTTTTGGCATGCCTGTTCTGTAAAAGGAGCAGAGCCTTAGGTGTTCAACAGGGCGGGGCAACCCGCCTCACTGTGTTGTGACACTGTATATGGGGGAGAGGTCCTTGGGGAACACTGCCACTTACTCCGCTCTCTTCCAGTTTCCGGTCACTTCCCCCAGCTTCCCACAATCAAATGGGGCCCTTCTGATGCTGATTCCCTAGGCTTGTGTATGTTCTAGGATCCTGTGGGTCTCTCCAATGAACTCTTCTGTGAGCCTGGGAGTTTCTCCCGCTGCTGCCTCAACCCCCACTGGTGTTTTCAATCAGAGGTTTGAGGCTTTATTTACCCATGCTGGAACTCTGGATTGCAAGGTCTATCTTGCTCCCCAGTTGTTCCTCCTGATTCATCTGCATGTGAATGTGGAACACCTCCCAGTCCACAATCTGCCACCTTGCTGGTCCTCCAGCCGCTGCCTTGCTGTGAGTCCTCTCTGCCCGGCTGCCCATCTCCGTCCCCTCCTACTGGTCTGGATGAATATTTCTTCTCTAACTCCTTGGTTGTCGGACTTCCATACAGTTTGATTTTCTGTCAGTTATGGTTGTTTTTTGTTTTTAAATTATTGTTGTCCTTCTTTTGGTTGTGCGAGGAGGCACAGTGTGTCTACCTATGCCTCCATCTTGGCCAGAAGTTATAAATTCTTTATAAAATTTTTATATTAATCCCTTACTGAATGTACTAGTGAATATGTTCCCCCATTTCATGGGTTTACATTTTATTTTGTTGATGGTTTCCTTTGCTGTGCAAAACCTTTTTAGTTTGATGTAGCCCCATTTGTTTATTTTTTTTCTTTTGTTTCCCTTGCCTGAGTAGATATATCAGACAAAATACTGCTATGAGCAATGCTTTTATTCTTTTTTAATTTCAAAAATCCTAAATTACATGTGTGGCTTGCATTGTATTTCTACTGGACAGTGCTGCTCTAGACATTCTCTCCAGTGATCTCATTCAGTATCATAAATTCTCTCAAAACTCTGAATTTAATCTCCCTTCTCCTTGACCTTCAGATTCATATATTCACCTGCTGGCTTGACATTTCCATATGGGTAATAGGTAATAACAGCAGAAATTTATTTACAGCTTTCTATGTGGCAAGCAAGCAAAGTTCTAAATACTTTACATGTGTTAATTCATTTATACTCAATAAAAACTATGGAGTAGGTACTATTATTATCCTCTATTTTATAGATGAGGAAACTGAAGCACAGAGAAGTTAAGAAGTGTGTCCAAGTTCTCACATCTGGTAAGTGGTAAATCCCAGATGCAAATATAGGCAATTCTGCCTCTGAGTCCATTCTCTCACTAAACATTATGCTACATATCCTCCAGAAATTGCTCACAAACCTCAAACTCCACCTGTTCATACCAGTGGGCTTCTTTACCCTCTGCTTCAGCTCCCAGTTGAGCTTGGCCAACAAGTAACCTCAGTAGGAGCTCAGAGGGAAAGCCCAGATGAGTGTTTAGCTCTCTTCCTTCACTTCCCTGCAAGGCTGCCACAAACTGGCTGCCTCCATTTTTCCTGGACTGAGGTCACTGGAACCCTCTGTCTCCAGGTCCCAGTAGTCTTTCCCTTCAGGTCTTGAGTTGATCACAGCATTCCTTCTCTCACCCCACTATTATCGGTGGCAAGGGGTCCATAATTCTTTATGGTTTCTTTATACCCTGCCCATATCCTTATAAATTACGCAGTGACTAAACTCTCCTCAAATTGCCCAACCTGAGGGTGATTCCTGTTTTTTGTGGGAACCCTGAACAAGACATACATGATCCTTTTTCTGTATTTATTAACTCAGTTTGTGGAACCATAAATACCCAGTCACCTATGCTAAAACCTGGGAGTTAAGCTTCATGTTATCCTCTCCTCACCCTGTCCCTGACTCCCACATATAACCTGTATTAAGTCTAGCTAATTTTGCCTCCTCATGACACTGTCTTCTTTAGGCCTCCGCCATATCTCCCTATATTGTGGTACCAATCCCAATGAGTCCTACCCAAACCCATCCTCAGTACACAGACAAAATGGGCTCTCTAACATGAAAATCTCAGCAGGACTCTCCCTTACTTAAAACCCTTCCACACCTCCATGCCACCAACAAGCCCGGCTTCCTCTCCAAGACCACATCCCATCAATCTCTGTCTTACAACTTATGCTCCTAAAGTAGCAGCCTGTTTGTGGTTCCAAACCTTATACCACCAACATGTCGTTTCTCACCTCTGTGCCTTCCTACTTCTACTCAGCACCTCCACCACCACCCCAACTGCTGGCCTGGCTAACTCATCCTCATCCTATGCCACTCTGTTTGGGGAGATGAATGCAGTCTTCCAAAGAGCATCCCTCACACATGCATTCACATAGCTTATTCTGAGTACGGTACCCTTTCATGGCCATGTGCATGCTTCTCCATTGCACTTACCTCACTGTCCTTTTATTATGTCTTTTTGTGTCATTTTCCTCTGAAGGGTGACAAAATATGCCACCCCAAAAGGCACCACTTTGGCATAAGAATTATTTTGAGCTAAAAAAAGTTGAAAAACAATAGGTTCAAGAAAAGCACTCTGACCTACCACCCTTTTCTTCCAGAAAGCAGGAGAGAAAAACTCCCACATGAAGGATGCCCTCCCTATTTCAAGAGGAAGCAGAGAGAATTCTGCACAAACAGACCTTATAAAGGAACTCTTATCTCCCATTAGTCTCCCCATGTATTTTAGCTACTTTCCACAATTGCCTCACCTTGTTTAACCTAATATATAAGTACTTAGGTTTTGCCATTTTTTAGGTGTTCATTTCTTTATGAGAGTTCCCTTGTCACATAAAACTTACACTAAATAAATGTATATGGTTTTCTCTTGTTAATCTGTCTTTTGTTACAAAGCCCTAGCCAAGAACTTAAGATAGGTAGAGAAAACATTTTTTCCTCCTCTATACCCCATTCACCTTCACATTCTTGAACTAAGCCCAGTACCCAGCCCCTAGTACATGCTGAAAGAGTGAACATATGTAGGATAAATATTATAACCAACCACAGAGACATTGAAATTAAGAACAAACTGACAGTAACCAGAGGGGAGGTGGGAAGGGATAATGGGGGAGAAAGGGAGGAAAGGTTGTCAGGAACATGTATAAAGGACACATGGACAAAGCCAAAGAGGGTAGGATCAAGGGTGGGAAGTGGGATGGCTGGGGTCAGAGGGAAATGGAGACAACTATACGTGAACAACAATTTTTAAAAATGTGGGGAAAAAAAGAAAGTGAACTCACTAAGGTAGGGGAATCAAACTCATTTTCACTGGGGGCCACGTTAGCCTCACGGTTGCCTCCAAAGGGCCAAATGTAATTTTTGGACTGTATAAATGTAATTACTTCTTAACTAGGGGCAAGGAGCTCAGTGCTGCCTCTGGGTAGAAACAAGATGCCAGGCTGGATAAAACAAGGTGGATGGCCAGATTCAGCCCATGGGCCTTGTGTTGGCCACCTGTGCACTAAGGCATATAATTCTTAAAGTGTAACTTCAGATTCAACTTCTACCTCAATTTTGTGGCAATTCCAGGAAATTGTCTTTTGTAAAAATATAATTCAGTTTATATTTAAAGACTCAACTTCAATTTCATCATATACTTCAAGCCAGTGCCTATATACTGGATATACAGACATAAAATCTACTTCTCAAGATATTTACTATATTTTTTCTAATCTTTTCCCCTAAATTGTGTTTTCCTTGAGCAGCATGCTTTTTTATGTAGCTAATCCCTCCCTTAGTTTTCTGTTCCCTATTTCTAAAATGTACCCCCCTTTAGTTCTTCACTAAATTTGAAAATGTGCCATGCTTGATCGGCTGCTTATCTTATTGACTGTATTTTATACTTTCAAAGGCAGCTTCTGCTTTCCACAATGACATTTAACAAGCAAACTTGACCATTGGCCCTGGTGCAAAGGAAGGCATCATTCCTCTGGGTGACAGTTTTATAGCATTCTTTCTCTCCATTTCTTCCACCCTAGAACCCACCCAAGGAAAACTGATCACTTCATTTAAAAGCTCTAAACCACACAGCTTATTTATTTTTCAGGGTTCCATCAAGTGTCTATCTTTTAGCATTTTCAAGCTATGGCTTATTTAACTTGTTTATTTTTTTAAAAATTTCTCTTCACCTATTTTAAGGACCCTGAGTAAAAATCTACATGGAAGCTAAGAAGGCAGAAGAAATAGTTCAAGGATTTACATTTCTTATATTCAGTAGTTAAAATCTTAGCAGAAAGGGAATCTTTTAAATTTTCCCCTAAAATATAATTATTCTAACTATTTAAACTGCTTTTCCTGAAATATCTCCTTAAGAAAATTATAATTTTTTAACATTTTAACAATTTTTTCTATAGTTCTACATAGAAGGCATGTACTATTCTTGGGTTTTCACCCTTCCCCTATTTCTCTAGTTTTTGGGTGAATAGAGTGCGCAGAAACAAAGACAAATTCCCAAGACAAGTGCTTCATTCCATGTCCTACCTAAGCCTTTCAGTCTCCTTCAGGGTGAGATTCTAGGTCTACCAACCAATGACAGCTACCAAGATCATAGGTCAAACATATTTTTTCTTTGGAAAAAAGCCCCCACAATATTGTTACTTTACCTTATTACATTTACATTTGAAAAAATTTCATATGATCATTGACTTAAATAAAACACTTGAGTGGCTTTCTAAAAGGAAATAGCTTGTAGCATTTATGTACCTATACTCCTATATTTTGTCTCTTGTTGCTTTGAGTGAATCTGATAGCAAAAGCTTCAGGTATCCTTCCAGAAGCTCCTTAGCCAGGCATCACTAAGAGGGCCAACTCCACACTCACTAAGAATACTGGCCCCCTGGTTACACTGAGGTAAGTTTGTTGCTGATCGTTCCTGAGCAACAATGAAAGGCAGGGTAGGGTTCATGAGCTTGTGACCTGAATAATCTTGTAGGACCCCCACTTAGAAGGGCCTTGCACACCCATTTATGTTCCGCTGCTGCTGTCTTGAAATTCTTAGTAGGTTTTTAACAAGGGGCCTTAGTTTGCATTTTGCACTGGGCCCCACAAATTATATAGCTAGAATTGCTGGGAGATAGGAACTAACAAGCACAACATGGGGTGGGGGTGAGCATCCTGAGTCCTCTATACATTCTTTTCATACAGTCAAGCCAACTACACTACAGAGAGCAAAAGGATTCCCTTTCTTCACTTATTTTCCTCACTTAGATAATTTTATATGAAGATAAGGACAGTATCCTGAAGAAAGTATGAGAGGGGTCAGAAAAAGAAATGATTTGTTGAAATTATTTTTATACTAGAGAAAGTAATACTAGTTTGGGGTAAATAATTCAGTCAGTGACTTTTTTTTAGATAGATCATTTAAGTGGGACCCTTCAGATCCCACTTAAACATAGTATACACCTAAGCCACTATCACAGCTTGTAGGAAACAACCACACAGATTGCTATCTTTTCAGTACTTAAATGTAGTAAAGACTTAAATTTACTTAAATTTTACTGTTTTCAAAAATTTGATATTGATGAATTCATTGATTTGGTAGTGAGAAATGTGATGGTTTTTATCCCTGCTCTACTCTGGGAGGCGGTAGAACACGGTGTGAAATCAAGGTCTCGAGGATAATGGATTTCCATCCCAGCTGAATGTCCTTGAGCACATACCTTCAAGACTCTGAACCTCAGTCTCCTCACCTTTAAAACTGGTTGGCTGACTCACATGACTGGTTGTCTAGGGTTGTTTTGATGATTAAACAAGATCATGTATGAAAAATATCTGACAAATAGCCAGAATTTTCATCTGCTGCTCTAGTTATTATTGTTGTTATTATTTCTCTCCGTTCTTCTCTTCTAACAGAAGCACTGTCTAAAGAGACACAGTCTTTCTGCAAATCTAAGTATGGTACTTAACATTTTGACACTACCATATCCTCATCTGCAAAATGGTTGTTAACCTAACCTAGCACTTGGTGGTGGTACAGGTACTTAGAAAACAGCACCATGTGAGCTGGGGTTCAGTGTTGAATAAAACTTTGAGAATGTGTGACACATATCAAGAAGTGTATATACCATCTACCCGAAATAGCTCTTATCTCTTAACTTAGTGGGATCTGTACTGGAAATTTTTTTGAAAGATTAATTTTTCTGACCAAAGCATACAGTTTTCTAAATTCTCAAAACATTTTATAAATTATCTAGGCTGATGAGGTCACACAGCTGGTAATGACAGAGTCTGGAATCCAGCTCTCAATTTTGTGATCTTTCTTCTTCATCACCTATTTGTCTTATTGAATATTTGGAGACACATTATAGTGCTATCTTCAAGAAAATTACTTGTGCCAGATTATTTAAATAAGTAAAAGCACTCTATAGTCAAGAGTTATTCAGTGCTTAGAAACTAAGTTGCCCTCTTCCCTCATCTGGTGTCCATGTGTCATAAGGTTGTCAAGTTGAAGAGAACAGGATCTAGACTGGGGATACAGAGTGCCATTTAAAAGTCAGTGGGGACATACTGAAGATAAATTCACTTGCGTTTCAGTCCTATCTAAAATGAGCCCCGAATTTATGCAGTGGTGTTTGTTTAAATTTCTAATTTCAGAAAAGCCTTATTACGAAGCACTGAATAAAGCACCCCATCCCCACAATAAGACCCTGTCTTAACCCTATAAACAGTTCTCCATGGTGACAGCACTTGGGAGAGATTTGTCTAATCTCTTAGATGTCCTGTCTTCTTGTGCTGATCTCACTGCATTTGTCCTCGGTCCTCTGTTGGTATAGAACCCTGTGCTCCAGTCTAAACTCACCTCCTTTGGGTTCAGTGACCTTGGGGCCAGTCAAGCAGAGCCTGGGATCTCTTACAGAGCTGCATCTTTTAGATGTTTACTCTTTCCTGTGGATAATGGCATACTCACGTCATACCTTTCCTGCCCCCAACAGGACCCAATTGGAATGGATCATACTCTAAGACAACACTCCACATTATTGTCTTGGTGGTCGGCTTGCTGGCAGAAATTAACTCCTCCCTCCCAGCCACCACACTGTGAGAGGTGACAGAGAGAGTTCTTGTCACAGATTTAGCTTCTCCTTTTTTGCTCATTAAGCGTTAGCTATTTGTATAATGGTGATAAACGTAAAGTGGTCATGTGAAAATCATTGCTGCATATATTATAAAACCTTTGGATATTATATTTTAACTAAGTGGCCCCTCTAGAAGGTTCCACATGAGAATTTTTTAAATTTAGTTATAGAAATAGAATTTTGACCTCCTCTGGTAGAAACAGAGCAAGAAAGACCTCATACTTTGCTTTTTCCCTTGTCAGCAAACTCAGAGATACAATGATAACAGTAGCAACTCCTGCGGTTAGCGTATTTGCCTCCTCCTCCTTCATTTCAATTTTCCATTTTATCATCTTTTTAAGTTGGTTCAGGTGATTTTTGAAAAGAGAAAAGTAAAATTAAACCATTACATATAATGGTTTATATAACATAATGAAAATTTAGAGTTTTTCAAGAGCTTTCAATACATCAGAAAGAGAAGGATGCCAAATATTTTGCAAGTATACTTGGGTAATAAACAGGCAGACTAATCTCTCTTCACCCTCAAATCCATGACCTGGAGCTGTGGTTCTCAAATTCCAGGGAGCATCAGATTCCCCTGTAGGTAAAAACCAGACTGCTAAGCCCCACACCCCAAATTTTGACTCAGTAGGGCTGAGATGGGGTCTGAATATTTGCATTTCTAACGAGTTCCCAGGTGATACTGATGCTGGTGATCAGGGACCAAAATTTGAGATCTGTTGACCTGAGATAACTTTTTAGAGCAACACATAGGTAAAGAAGATACCGATGTAGGCTCTACTTAAACATATGGACAAAGTATAGGGACATAGACACTAAGTACCAAAGAGTAACACAGATATTGGGGAAAATAATGGGCAAAGAAGTTGGGGGAAGCCAGAGACCTGGAGCTGCCCACAAAGACTTTGGAAAAGATGAGGTATGAGCTAGACCTGAGATGAACACCAGGAGGAGAAAGCAGGTCAGGTAGGGGGGTAGATTTGAACAAAGTCAGGAAGCAGAAATGTTTACAGCGTGTCCAGTGAACAATGTACACAGAATGCACCATCTGAAGAGCCCAGTTAACATTTATTGAATAAATGGACAATGAAGAAATCAATTGGTGGAAGCAAGAATTCCTTCCAAGAAACAGTGAGGATAATAAATATTAACAAGAAAGGAATTAACAAGAATATTAACAAGAATTTTGAATATGAAATCAAAGGGTTTGATTTAGTTTTTTAAGCAATGAGAATTTACTAAAGTTTGTGGGTAGAGTACTCACTTGAATAACTAGCATTTTTGGATACCTATGTTAATGATATTATATTAATGATTTATTGTGGCTTACCACTCATAAAATCAATAAAAGGAAAAGACATTTCAAAGGAGGCATTAAAAGGAACTGGTCATAGAGTGGTGGGTAGGGAGAGAAAGAGAAAGCCCATACAAGTCTATATTTTCAAGCCTGGGTGAAAAAGAGAAAGATAGAATCACTTAATAAGAAAGTGTGAAGCAGGAGATAGGTTTTGGAGACGGAATTATGAGTTTTGCTTTAAAGCAAGACTACAGGGTGGGGTGGAGGTGTCCAGCAAGCACTAAGGTTGCCCACTTTAGTTTGGTGAGAAGATCGGGTTGGATGTGGGGAGGCATTTGTGACAATCTAGTCATGAAAAAAGTGACACTAACTCTCATACCAGCCTTTCTTCCCTGACCCTTAGGTCTCTCCTGAGAATACTGACAGCTCTGGTAGGGTGCAGCTGAAAGCCTTCCCCTCGAGGCCCATGTCCTGGGCTGCCTGGAAGAAACACTTGGGTTGCACAGAACCACTCTTGTGGTCTGGCTGGCTCCAACCTGGGTCCAGAGACCACAGGGCCTCCACAGCCTCTGCAGGGCCTGGAACTTAGCAACCCAATTCTATGGCAACCCTGGGGGACTCCAGCTGGCAGCAGTGGAGATGGCAACAGCAAAACCCTCTGTCACTACACCCTGGGAGCAAATCCTGCCAAGAAGGAGAAGGGTCAGGCCAGGGTTGGAACCCATGCAGGCAACCAGCTCCCACTAGATTTTAAATGCAGTTGGAGAAGATACTGCCCTGCCAGCCAAGGCCAGCAGGAATGTCAAGGTGAGGAGAGAATGTGACTGACGGCATTGAGGGTAGCTCAGAGATAAGAATCCAGAGGACCTTCTGGTAAAAAGAGAAGATAGGAAGGCATCCAGGGGAGATGAGAATGTATAGTTCCTTTAAGTTTAAAGAAGAGGTAGAAGAAAGAGGAGCATGAGGACTAGAAAAAGGTTTTGAGAACAGTATTATTTGGCATACTGGAGGCTCTAGGGAAAAACCAAGAGTTTAGTCATCAGAACAAGAGGACTGAGAAAATGCACAGTGACTAAGAGTAAATTGGAAAAAAATAAGGTCCTTAGAAGGTGTACAAAATGAAACAAAAGAAAAGTGAGTATTCCTTTATGTCTTTAAATTAGAGGTGATTTAGTCCATCTAAATGTGTAACAGATCACCATGCACATTCCTGTGTGCTCCTGAATTAGAATCAGCACAATAATCTAAACACAGGGTGGGACAAAAGCAGGTTTACAGTTGTGAGTATGTGAAACACAGAGTGTACTCTTATATTTCCATTTATTAATTATTGTATTATTTTCCATACAGACAACTGTGCACCTACTCTTGCCCCACCAGGCAGATATATTTACGCAACACACCTATTGTGTAAATAGCTTCCCAGTGTCCCTAATGTTCAGCCAGTTGCAGAACTGACACAGAGGACACTGATCAGGTACCTTGATTAAGGAAGAAGAACCGTGAGAGCTGGTGGGGGCAAGGTTATTAGTTGTGTGATATAAGATGGAAAGCAGCATTTTGAATATTTATCAAGTTCAAAGAGTGGGGGCCTGGAAAGCAGCAAGGAAGCCCTGACCATTGAGTCCTGAGGTAACTGAGCAGCAGGATCTGGACAAGACAAAATTTACACTTTGAAAATGGCCTGAGAATAGAGGACCACTTTGCTAATTATACCAATATACCTGTGGAAAGTGCTAGAGCATCTACTTTGTGCTAAATACAATACAAGTAGTTTTACAGTCATGCTTTCTGTTTAATCACAGTGAGGACACCATAAGACAGGAGTTATCGCCATTGTACAGGGGGAACTCTAAAAAACAAAATGTCTAGATTTTTAACCCAATCCTGTGTTCTTTCTGTAACATCGTCCTGCCACCGCAGAATATTCTCGTGTTCCCGTTTGTGTTCCTTAAAGCCAGGCTGGTGGAGACAGGCCGTCTGATAAGAACCTTAACTCCACTTCTGCAGCTGGTGGGGTTGAAGGAACACCAAGATGACTGTAAGACGGGAACACTGCTGTCTATCATGCTTTCTTTTATGACAAAAGAACACCGTACTTTTCTTATTGAAATAAAAGTAGGAATTAAACAAATGTATGGGTTATAGTATTGCTTTTCTTCCATAATAGGAAACATGAGAAAAACAAAAGCAGACTTTGAACTCTCACTATGTTCTGTAAAGACATGTTACTTTAAAGTCAGAATGAGTCAGCCAAAGAGAGGTCATTCTTAGCTTTTCCTGAAGCTCTGTTTTCTCAAGCATACTCCCAAATATTAGACCCTGAAAAAAAGGGTTTACGATGTCCAAAGTAAACCAGCCAGAGGCAAAGTAGCACTCAAATGCCTTTTTAATCATTACTACTTTTCCTCCTACTTCTCAGCATGTAAACCTAACTGCCAACCCACTAGGTGGTTGTGACAAGCAATTCAGAAACTTAAATAAATGTAAGGACATCAATATCACCAACAAATTAAAATATGTAACTGTTGCCCAAAGGAAAACAGTATCACAATGAAATTCTGAAAATAATACGCTTTTAATTTCCTTCAGTTTATTTTTAGAATATACATGTGTGTGTAAATGTAAGTGTGTATGGTTATACACACACACTTTTTTTCAGTTCTAGTATAGAACTGGTGATCTAAAAAAGTGCTACAAATATAAGGCTAATCTCCAAACCTCAGAGGCAGCGGCAGTATCTGGGAAGAAGAAAGAGGACCTTCACCAGATTTTGGCTGTAACCTTGGGTCTCTGTGAACTTTCAGGAGAAGAACAAAGACGTGCGAAGGGCCAGGCAGCCTTCGTCATGTTGGCAGTCCAAGTTCAGCATGCCCTGTTTTCATCTTCTGTGGACAGGACCCGAGTGCCAGGTGTGATTCTTTGGTTCTCTGCCCAGGTTTGTAGGGACTGTCAGTGGTGCCAGTCACACTTATTCATGGCCAGAAAGAGCATCCTGATCCTGGGCATATTGTACTGAGTCAAAGAGGCCCCAGCCAGGCACAGAACTTTGAAAGACAGAGAGTTCTGGGCACTGTTTTAGGAATGAGGTAAAATCTTTAGGATCCAAAGGAATACATCTTCCTTATGTTTTAACACAGGAAAAAAATAAAACTAATTTTTATATTAAAACTAATTTTTATTAAAACTAATTTTTGAATTGCATGTGTGTTTTTCATAATGATAAATTCCAAGTGTATTCTTTGCCCTTCAGTTTTTGCACTGGTAGCCTTTCACACAGGCAACTGGATTGTCTTAATTGATTTTATGACATATTGAAATACTATGATTTCATTAAAGAAAAAAGAAAAGGAAACTGACGTTCTGCAGAGCATCCCATCATGAGCAATGTTGATGCTAAAAAAATTTGACTGATCCTTCCTAAAATGGGTACTTGTTCATTCAAAAACATTTCTCCCCTTTTAAGTTTTGGGGCAATTAAAAAGAAAAAAAACAATGACTCATATTAAAATGATTAAGTGCAAGGATGTTTGCTATTATAGAGACAACGCTTCAGAACTGAATAAACGTAAAAGTGAAAAATTTTACTCATTGTGTCGTGGTGTTTTCATTTTGAAAATATATTCTGCAAATAAACTTCTCAAAATATATTCTTTAAGTCCTCAAGAATGTATGACTATGGAAAAAAATAATTATCTTTTCAACTTAGAGAAGGAAAACTGTTGGAACAGTTTAGGCAATGCCTAGCCAATAATAAAAAAAAATGTTTCTTGGACCACAATTCATTCTCTAAACCTTCAAAAGCCTATCATTTATCATTAATTTTGAAATAAAACAGGAAATACCTGTACTAAGAGAACCTTTGAAAACAAGCAGAATAATTGGCAAGGAATATTTTGGGAGGCACTGACAATAATGTAATGCCTGGATTAGTCTTTCAAAAAAACATGAAATTGTAGCTGGGAGGCATATGTAGCTAAAGATTCAGCATTCCTGTGCTGAGCATTGTAACTCAGTTCTCTTGATATTCTGACATACTATTTAACAAAAAGCACATGGAAGATGTTCCCAGAACCCAACTGCAGAGTTCTTATGTGAATCAAATTTTTGCTGCTACAGAGCTCACAGATATGAGTGGCACAAAGATATTCAAGGGCTATTTTTCCAGGCAGCTTTGACAATGAGGAAAAACACTCTTAAGAGAGGTTACATATTTATATACATATATGTGTTTGTATGTATGAGTGTTTATATGCATGTATGTAATCCTAGACTGCTTCATTCAAAAAAGGACTCAGCGATGTCTGCACTTATTTGCCTTTTAATTTAGCTTCATTCTCCAATTGCTAATATCAAACTTTAGGGTGTAAAAATTTGTAGAAATGCCACTGTGATATCCATCTAAGATGTCTTCCCTTGCTTTTCCCCAAAGAGCCTTTGGATTTTTCCCATCTCTGTGTCTTTGCTCAAGCTGTACTCTTAACTTAGAATACCTGCCCTTTGGACTCCACACAAAGTTCATCCAAATGGTATACCCTCTCCTGATATCTGCAACCAAACATGATCTTCTTTATTCTGTTTTTTTGTCCCTTTCTTATGACATATTTTACTTTACCTTAAATTAGGCTTATTAACTACTACATTCTTTTCCTTTATTCCCCTTCCCTCACCCCAACAAAATTAGGTGCTACATTTTTTAGAAAGTTTTTTTTAAAGGTTATATTTATTTATTTTTAGGGAGAGAGGAAGGGAGGGAGAAAGAAGGTAGAGAGACACAGGTGTGTGAGAGATACACAGATTGGTTGCCTCTCGAACGCCCCCCAAATGGGGATCTGGCCTGCAACCCAAGCATGTGGCCTTACTGGGAATTGAAACAGTGATCTTTGGGTTCCCAGGCTGGTGCTCAATCCATTGAGCCACACCAGCCAGGGCAGGTAGTACATTTCTTGAAGGAAGATACTTTCCAACAATTGAGACTGCTTATGACAGTGACTTTGCATATAGCAACACTCGACAAAATGTTTGATGAATTAGAGTGAATTTTCCTGAAACTGAATTGCTGAACTTTTTGTATTCATTGGAATGAGAGAATTCACTTTTGATGGTTTTTTGGGTCTTGCTTATTCAAAAAGCATTTTTAAAAGCATTTGATATGAAGTATTTATTTTTCCCTTTGTTTTTCCCCATTATTACTAGATCTCCTCCCTCTGTCTCTTCTTTCCTACCATCCAACATTAATTGAATATCTGTTATCTGCCAGGCAGTTGAGAGGCACAAAGAGGAATAAGAACACATAGATCAAAAATTAAAATCTAATAATCTGGCAAAGCTACAAATTGTATTCTAGAGTAAGACAAAGACGTATCCAATGTATTTATCTTAACAAAAAAGATATTTTAAAATGTTAACCCTGCAAAATGCTAAGTAGTCAAAATTTGCATTCATTTTAAGTCTTCTCTTAAACCAGCATCGCTTTATGCTCACAATTTTTCTATTAGATAATATCATTCATAATGACAATGGCTTCATCCTAAACTATAAATCTTAGAAAACAGATTGAGAGAGGTAATTTTGTTTCATCCGCCCCCCTTATAACACTGCCCCAGTGTTAGCATTGAAAAGGCAAATTGCTTAATCATTCTAAACCATCTCAAAGGTTAAAGGGAAGTTATTCAGTCACTCATTCACAAATATTTATTGAACACCTAATGCATATAAGACAAATGAAATTTCATTTTAGGTCAATAACAAATAAAAGTTTAGTGAAAGTATGTTCCAAGCAGTATCAGGGAGGTACTTAACCTAAAAAATTGTTTAACTAAAATTCAGATTTCACTGGACACCCTGAATTTTTGTTTGATAAATCTGGCATCCTTAGTGGGAAAGCACTGGCTGTGTTGCTGCCTTTCCTTTGCAGAAGGTGGCTGGGGTTAGGGGATTGAGAGCCTGGACAGAGCCCAAAGTGTAGCAGGCAGGAATGAGGACGATGAGGCTTAGAGTATGCACAACTGCATAGTGAGGGCAGAGACAGAGAAGTAGGTGATGACTACTATGCATAATAAAATTGTAAATCATTAGGGGGCTGACACTGAATAAATAAAAGGAGACGTTGGGTAAGGTAGTGAGATGCTGGAGCCCAAAGAGAAAAGTTCAGTTTCAGTGGTTCACACTGCTATGATAACTATTCTCCATCATCTTCCTGAGTCTATGGCCAAGTCTGCTGCAAATACACATTTATGTGTATTTAAACCAAGGAATAGGGAATGTTTTGTACAGTAATGCTCACTTCAGTCTTCTGGGCTTTAACTAGTTCTTTGAGGTTCCAGCCACATTGCTTTACCAGGGATGGGAGTGAGGTAAACTAGACCATGCAGTTTTCAGTTTAGTTCTACTTTGTTCCTGGTACACAGCTAAAGCTACAGAATGCTTGGTCGTCTGGAGCTAAGATAGCACTTCACCCAAGGCAGTGGTCCGTGTCAGTTCTTGCCCAGGGTCCACAGCCATCCCACAAATTTACAATAAGTACTAGAAGAAGTCTACCCTTCCCTTCCAAAAAAGTTTTACCAAACTTCATGCTTGTGGCTCTCACTCCTGAGCATGTGAATAAATTGTTCCCACGGGCTGGAGCTGGTGCCTGGTCTTTCCATAGCATTGTCAGATGACAGGTCCCTAATACCATCACAGAAAGATCAGCCACAACTACCCGGCCTTTTTTGATCAGGGCTCTCAGTTACCTGCAGTTTCTCCATACCCTCTGGATCTCTGTCTGGGCTTCTCAATCCCAGTTGGTCGTTAGGTAGGATGCCCCACCAGCCCAGTCTCCTGTCCTTATGCCACAGGACGTACCCAGAGAACCTTGGGTACACCCTTCATGCACACTCAGAATGCTCATTCTCTCCCAGACACAATTCTGAAAACTCGCCTTTTACTCTGTTCTTTTCAGTTTGGAATCTCCCCCTAAAATCTGGAATCTAAAATACATTGGATTAATCATGGTGCAATTTTTCAGCTTCTCTCTTAGACAACTTCTTTGGCTTCCTTTTTGTCCACACCCCAGCAATCTCTTCCCAAGCGGCCCTCAACCTTAGCTTCCAGTATAATTTGCCACCATTTAGTGTTGTCCTCTAACTTGTCTCCTGAACAAGGACAATCTGACACTCCTTAATTCCATATTTTATTTTCTGTCTTGGACCTAAGAAGGATATGCCTTAGACAAAGTGCCAGCACTCCCTTGTGCCTCTACCAGAGTGAGTGGAAGAAAAAGATGGCACATAATTCATGCTTGCTTCTGTGACAGACAAATGCACAAACATCTGTGGCTACATACAATAAAAATATTTGTTGTTCACATAAAAGAATGTGTTAACAGCTGGCTTTTCCACTACATGGTAACTCAGAGACAAGGCGCCTCCATCTTGGGGCTTCACCTTCTTATAGGGCTTCAGATTTGCATGCATTGAGTCCACAGATAGGGCAAGAGAGGATGGAGAATACAACACACACCTACTTCTTAAAATTCTCTGGTGGAATCACATTTTTACTTAGATGCAAGAGGGAAATATACGTGGTCCCTGAACTGGCTGCCACCATCCGATGACAATTCTACACCATGGAAGTAGATATTGGGCTGTTTCTGCCATGGGTAGTATCTCAATAGTCTCAGTCAAAAACACAGCTTCCATCCAAAAACAAAGTTAATACGTAAAAATGTTAAGATATCTTTTTTAAAAAATGTATTTTTAATTTTTACCTGATGATATGTTTTTATTAATTTTAGAGAGAGAAGAAGGGAAAGAGGGAAAGAGAAACATTGATCAGTTGCCTCCCATTCGCTCCCTGATCATGGATCAAACCCACAACCTAAGTACATTCCCTGACTGGGGATTGAACTCACAACCTTTACAATGTTTTGGTGTATAGGACAATGCTTCAACCAACTGTGCCACTCAGCCACAGCAAGTCAGCTTTCTTAGAAAAGACTGTACAAATTGTGAATAAGAGGCTCATGTGCAAGAGAAATGGAAAACAAAGTGATTTGAAGATTTTGAATGTTTCATGTATTTATAGTGTCCCTTCCTCTGCATGTATAATAGGTTAGATAACAGTATGTGAATGGTTTCTCGATCTCTTGTAGCTAAACACAGATAACTGACATCTATAGCTAAGCACACCTTGTTGAAATGAAGTAAGCCTAAGGGATATCTGAGAGCATCCTCATTTTTGTTATTATTTATAGAGTAAAAGCACAGAGGCACATAGTTATAAGAACACTTGCTAAGCAGATTTATTCATTCAGCACACACTGAGTGTTTATTATGTCTCCATCATTATTCTAAGCACTAGAAACATTAGAGCAATAAGCAGTGTTTCTGCTCTCAAATAATGGATAATAGAGTAGAAGTCCATGTCAATGTAGTTCCATTTTTGTGATAGGCAATGCTGATTTTATCCTTTGAGAAGAGAGAGCGTGATGTCAGAATCTGCTATGGTCGGCTTGATGAGAAAAGCCTGAAAAATGTTGTATAGATTAACTGTATTGTTTGGAGGTAGAATCTATGTCTTATCAGAGTTGGCAGTGTCATTAACGGGCAGGTTGCTGCCTACATGATGCACTTTAATGAGGTATTCATGGTTCTTGATAGCAAATCATTTCCCATTGCTAACTTCACTTAGAAGGCCACAATTTATTGGTAAGTTAACTCACTGGGGCCAGTACTGGGCATGATCACTCTCAGTATTATTAATCAAACTTGTAGCAGAAAGAAGGGCTATGAGAACGGAACAGGACCAAAAATTAAAATAAAGAAACGGAGGGAGGCTGTTTGGGCTGTCCTGCAAGTAGAAGTCAGGAGTAATCCTGAGTCCTGAGTGAGGAAAAATTATTACCTTTAAGAGTCCCTGATACTGTAAGACTCTACTACTCATGAGAATGCATGTGACTCCCAGGCATGTCAAGGAAAAATAAATCTTGAATATCTTAAGAATTGATTGTGAATCTTCTTCAGGATTTGGAAGTTGAGTGGCTGAATTGAACAGGGTTTTTTAGACCATTAGGGATAAAAAGCTGGCATGAAGGTCCATTGGGAATGGCAATGCAGAGGCTTTTTTCCAGATTGCCAAGTCTATAAAGGAGTTTTTCAGACTCCTCAAACCCACCACGTCTCTTGGGTTTTCCTGGCTGAACTCAGCTCTTATCAGGAACCTTATCATAAAATCCACTAGCTAGAAATAATATCTCATTCTCCCACTTTCTCTTGATGACCTCTTTTATGGAATTTACTACATTTTACAGTGGATTATTATTTGTGTGCTCCTTATTTCTCTTATTTGATGGGAAACTGTTGGCAGTAAAATGTGGTGGTTGAAGACATACCCGGGAGTCAGCCAGATCTGAAGGAGCCCCACCCACTTATTGAGTGAGGCCACTTAATAACTGTGTGACCTCAAAGCAATAGTCAACCTTTCTAAGCCTCAATTTCTTTCTCTGAAGACAGACATCATAATAGTATGTGAAATATCAATACCATGGCATTGTACTTGGAAGAGGCACTCAATAAGACCCTTCTCCTTGGTTGTTAATTTAATAATTTCAGCCTCAGGAAGCCAATGTTCTTAAGGCCATATTCCTGAGGAGAGCTCTGCATGACAAAGGTTATATATAAACTCTCTCAGGATTACACAGCTGGTTGGTAGAAGAACCTGAATTTGAACCCAAATTGTATGTGGGCAACCTCTCTTTCTAGGAGAGCAGGGATCCTCTATTTACTAACATCGACAGTGACTTACCCTTTGAGTTTTTAATAACAACATTTCTTTGTCTTTTTTTTCCCAGTGAAATAAATAGGCTCTAGTAGAAATGGATCTTGGCTCAAGTATCCCTGTGTCCATCACAGAAATAGCACATAGCAGGCATTCAATGCTTTATAACTTGAAAATTGAGAACAGAAACTGTCTTTAATTTGGAGCAATGAGTTGCTAATATAAGGAAATGTCTAACTGTTCTCACGTAAAAATGTTTCACTGATGCTATGGTGCTAGAGCCATATATATTGTAAACACATATGAAGAAAAAATGGAATTACATTTTCTGAAAAAAATATATAATAGTCTCCAAATTTTGTTTCTCTGCAGCTTAAGAGCTACAGAATACTTAATTTACTTTTGTAGACATTTCCTCCGAAAGCATTCAGATGGTGATGATGACACCAAGTCATGCTGAAATCTCTTTAGTTTAGTTATTTTTTCACAAAAGAGAGGGACAGGCAATGGAAACTTAAAAAAATTTAAATAGCATTATAATGCAAAACTGAGTTTGAATTTTTAAATAGACTGCTTTGTAAAACAAATATAGCTCAGTTTTATCACTCATCTTTATATTCTTGTAACAAATTCTACCACAATCAGAAAATAGTAATTTCCTGCTTTTTAAGAAGAGTATATATATCACTGAGGAAGAATTAGAATAACAATTACTTTTAATTGTTCTCTGCTCAGACACTGACTGTACTTCCTAAATTAATTTATACCATTACAGAAAAACAGTTTAGCTCTTCAATATTGAAATAATCTTTATTGCATATAATATTTAAAAGTTTTCTCGGTTGTTCCCAGGTATTCATTTTAATGGAGCCTTTCTTTGGTCACTCAATAATTCACCTAATATTTATTGAGTGCCAATTACATGCTGTGCATGGTGCTCAGTGCTGAGAGATACAAGGCTGCAAAGATACATTCCCTACACTCAACAGTCTCTCGACAGACATTTAATGAATAATTTTATTTTCTCGATATAGTAAAATAAGCAGAAACAAATTTCTTTACGCATCAAGTCAACTCTATTTTAAGAATGTCTCTCTTGATGTAAGATTCTACTATTTAATGAACTCAGTGCATTGTTGAAGATTCTTAATCCAAGTCTGATGATTTACTAGTTTCATATTAAGGTACACTTGCTGATCCTAATGAAGTTTTTCTTGTTTTTTTGTTTTGTTTTGTTTTGTTTTTTGTGGGGGGAGGGGGCTGGTCATTCATTTATCTGACTAACAATTGAGTGTCAATACATTTAAGGCAACACACTAGTTTCTCTGCAGGCTAAAATGAGTGGTGTGTCCAGTAAGTAGGTGCAAAAACCTAATGGAAAAGGTAGAGACTTGAGCTGGGACTTTGTGTAAATATTTCCCAGTTACTGGCACTTGCATCAGGGTTAATGAAGATGATACTCATTTAACTGGATGAGTGTTTCCTCTACTCGAGGGACTTGCCAGCCACCATGTCAGGCATTTATAACTGAATAGGATTTTTATCCAGAACGCTTTTCTGCTTCCTTACCCTAAAATAGCATTTAAATGACCATGGGGCCTCTGCACCCACTTCCTCAAAGCTTCTAGCCAGCTGCAATCAGTTAGGTTGTAGATTCCTGTCTGGTCCTTCACCAGAGTCAGGAATATGCACCAAAATATTAAGAGGAGCCGGAATGGAGTATAGATGAAAGTATCTTAATGTTCAATATTATACAATTCTATAATATTTTCACTTTTATAACCCAAAATGTATTTGTTCTTTTTTTAAAAAAGTTTAAAATTAAAAGATTATAAACTACACTCTCCAAAGTCAACAGCAGATTCCACTTCCCCAAAATGTGCCTCCCAAGTCTTACCACTCAAAAATGTAAAAAGTGTGGAAGGACCCAGGGAGAGCAAGAGCTTTGATAAATTCAGAATTTCTACATTCACCCACTCCCAGGTTTTCTTCACTGAAGTGGCTCTTTCTCTCCACATTTATTCGACAAGTGTGTCTGGTCACCCACTCTCTCTGTGGAAGTGAAGGAGAGTCTGCATGTGGGTAAAACATTTTTAACTGAAGACGGGAAGATGGGAAGGTGAGGTTGTGAGGGAAAGGGGCAGTTTTTAAACGCTGTTTGTGGAAGTTGATCTCCAAGAGTTTCAGTTATCGGCCAGTGTCACAGGAGGTGCACAGAAGCCCCAGAAACAGAATTCAGGTTCTCCCCCAACCTCTCCCACCCATCCACCACCCCCCTGCACCTGCAGGTAAGTCTGGATCTTCACACAGTTGCCTCGGAGGGGTCTTAGATCAAAGTCTCCCCGTCTTAGGCCTGAAAATCAATTGTGAATAATGATTGATCACAGGTTTTCTGAGGACAAACTTTACCTACTCCATGAGCACTTCTGTGAGTCCTTAGAAAGCTTTCACCTTTCAGGTAACCATTAGTTTATGAATAATGAAATGAGTTTCATTTTTTGTTAAGATTCTCTGTTCTCCACAAGCCAGTCCTATCATGCCTAGAAACTGAGTGTTTTCTAGGATGGGTAGACTGGCTGAAGCCAAACCCCTGAGATGGAGGAAAACCACCTGGGAGAGCAGACCCTCCTCCTCTGCCTCCAACCGTGCTCTGTGGGAATCCTCTGACCAGGAGTGTCTTGCAGTGTATAATCTGAGTGTGGAGCCCTCCATTTTAGCTACTGCTCGAATACTGACTCCCTTGGTCACACAGGCCTATCCAAAACCTTGTGTATGATTTCTTGGAGATTCTGAGGCTGAAAAAGAGCAGTAATATGTCTTAAAGCCTCTGGGAATAAGTATATGTATAGATAAGTTTGCACTTCATATTGATGTGTGTTTAGCACTTTATAATAGTATAGTCTCTGTTGGTCAAGCACATTAGTATTCCATTATTGGAATAACATTTGGTGGCATGCCAAGTGTCTTCTAATTTGACATCAGAGAGGGAATGATAGTCAACTTAAAAGAGTAAACTAGCATCTGTGAAGTTCCTTATCACTGAGATAACTGATTTTATATTGACATTTTCCAGTTTCCTCATTTGCTTTTGCTTTTCTTTCTGAGCAGCATAGTTATTGTTGTTATTTTGGATCAGTTTTTGTGATGTTGGTATTAAGTGAGACAGCTATGTAAACAAGTTGCAAAGGATTATTAGTTTATCAGTAGAAGGATGTCTGGTCCATTGCCAAGATCCATTGATCTGTTTATTATGACTCTTACCCAGTACAATTTTAGTGGCAATTTAAAAAATGGTCTTAAGGTTTCACTTACAGAAGTCCACTGGTTCATTTATTAACCCACATTTAAGGACTAACTCACTGTATAATCTTACCAGCATTATTATGACAGTTGTAATTCACCGCAGCCAGGGAGCAATATCCCAATTATATGTTCTATTGTTTCACTTGTGATATGAGAGCAATACAAATTGTTGATGATAATGATGTTGATTTTCAGCAGTTTGCAAATTAGTAAATTAGTACATTTAGAAATATAAATATACCCTAAGGCTAATATGTGTGTTGGGGCTAGTTAACAAGTATTTATTGAGTGCCTACAGTATGTGTGGTGGACTATAATACCCACAGTGTAGAGTATTATACTGACAATGTTATAAAACAAAGATCATGCCTGGCACAGGATACAGTTTGTGCTAAATAAAAATAAAAGTACCTTAGTAATTGACTTAGCTTTTTTTCTGGTAACACACAACCCTGAAACTTACTGGCATAAAACAATTTATTATTGTCCACAACTGTATTGATTGGCTGTGCTGTTCCTCAGCTGGTTTCACCCAGGCTCAATGAGGCTAGAAGAGCATCGTGCTGAGGGGTGTGCTGGGTTGGACAGGATAGCCGCCTTCACAGGAATGTGGGCCAAGCACCTTGCACTCCTTCAGGTGGCCTTTTATCCTCCAGTAGGCTAGAACAGCTCCCTCAGGTTGTTTTAGGGCAATACTCCAAGAGGGTGAAGGAAGAAGCTGCAAGTCCTCTTGAAGTCTAGCCTCGGAAATTTCATAACATCATTACTGCCATGTCCTACCAAAGCAGACACAAGGCTGACACAAATTCACAGTGGTGGAGAAACAAGCTTGGTGAAAGGGGTGGCAAAGACACATTACAAAAGTGTATGCATACCAAGGTGGGTGGCATTAGAGCCGTATTCTGCAATCTGCTACACTTGCCATGTAAGGGTGAGTCCTTCACAAGGGTTGTCTTTGCATTTTAGAATTCCTAATCTGTTGTTATGAATGAGCAATATTGGAGCAAAACCCTGCTCTTCTCAGATCTGAAGTTTACGTAACTTCCTTTTCCTATGTCAATTAAGTGTCGAAGCGCTTGTATACATGATTTTCTTGTCAAAGCTTCTAGTTAGTGTTCTGAAAATAGTGGGCTGCTATTTTACTTAATATTTAGGTTTAAAATAGTGGAGTTTTTATGATTAAAACAGATGCTAAATGGAGGTAATCACAGAGCCCTGGAAACAAAGAGGAACTAAACTTTGTGCTTTCCAATGTTAAAGTCCATTTATCTTTAGTTGTTTTCAATTTTTTTAACCAGAAGTCACTGATTTCTTTAAACTTCTAAAGAATATTTTCTAGTAAAATCAATAGGTAATAGTATAGTATTCTAGAAAATAAGGTACTAATTTATAGCAGTTTAGATGTGCTCCATATTTAGAATAAATTTACTTATATTATTTTCTGTTATTGCACTTTTTTCATACATGAAAACATCAGATTTGATTCACAGATCCTCAGGAAATAAGTCTTTTCAGAATTAAGTTGACCATGTAATTTATTTATTATTTAAGTTGTTTTCAGAATAGGTTACTCATTCACATAATTCCTAACTCAATTGAATATATCAAGTAATATAGTAATATATAGCAAAGTAATATATCCAGTTGAATGTCTCTGTCTCATTTATTTCTCTTAGTGATTAGTGCCATCAATTTTCTGTGGGTCCTTCTGGAAATATGTTATTCATATACATGCAAATATGTAGAGATATCCCTTCCCTCCTTTTTATACAGAAAGCATACTATATATGTTGTTCTTCACATTGCTTTTACCCATTACTATATCTTACTCCATATCGATATTTAAAAAGATTTTCATTTTTCTAGAGCCACATAATATTGCATGGTATAGTTGTAGTATACTTATTTAATCAGTACCCTATTGAGTAGGCATTTATGTTATTATGAGATCTAACTACTTAGCATTTTTAAAAACCCTCCCTTGTATATGGCACTGTAATTAAAAACTAGTACAATAGTTATTTGAATCACGTGATTTTGTTCAATGTCACTGAGCCACTAATGGTACTGAACTTTCACCTTTTCATTTCAAAGAAGCACTTTACTGTTTCTCTTTGTCTTATCCAAATTGCTGGCATCACTACTCTTGTGCTCTGGGGCCATTATGAAGTCCAATAAGAGTTACCTGAACACAAACATTGCCAGAGCATAACAGCTGGTCTAAAAACTGAGACAGTGATGAAGAGACTAGTGGGTGGGCAGTGTCTGACAGTGTGGAGACACTGCACCAAGGGATGACTCGCATCCCAAGTGGGACAGAGCTGGACAGCACAAAGTCTTGTCACACTACTCAGGAAAGCATTCAGTTTAAAACTTAAGAGAAGTTTATTCCTGGAATTTTCCACTCAATATTTTGGACCACAGTTGATTAGGGTAACTAAAGCAGTGGAATGTGAAACTGCAAATAAGAAGGGACTACTGTAAATGGAATTATACAACATGTGGTCTTTTGTGTTAGTTTTCTTTCACATGGCATGCTTTTAAGATTCATCCATTTTATAGCATTTATAGTAATTCATTCTTTTTTATGGTTGAATAATATTCCATTATATGGATATTCCACATTTTATGTATCCATTCATCATTTGATAAACATTGGTGTTATTTCCACTTTTTGGCTTTTATGAATAATGCTGCTATACACATTGCTATACAAGCTTTTGTGTAGATGCATGTTTGCAATTCCCTTGGATATAATATACCTAGGATTGGACTCTGTTTAACTCTTTGAAGAACTCCCAAACTGTTTTTCCAAAGGGGTCGTACCAGTTTACATTTTCACCAGCAGTGTATGCAGGTTCTGATTTCTCCACATTCTTGCCAACACGTGTTATTATTTGTCTTTTTGATCATAGCCAGTCTTTTGGGTATAAAGTGGTATCTACCTGTGATTTTTTTTAAAAAAATTTAATTGTGTTAAATGCACATAATATAAAATTTACTATCTTAACCATTTTTAAGTGTACAGATCAGTGGCATTAAGTGCATTCACAGTATGGTGCTACCATCACCACTATCCATCCACAGAACTCTTCTCATCTTGTCAAACTGAAATTCTGCATCTCTTAAGCAATAAATTCACATCCCCTTCTCCACTCACTCCCTGGCAACCATCTATGAATTTAAGTACTTTAGGTACCTTACATAAGTGTAGCCAGTATGTGTCCTAGTGTGACTGGCTTATTTCACTTACCATAATGTCTTCGAGGTTCATCCATGTTGTAGCATGCATTCAATGTGTTTTTTATTTACTTGTTTATGTATTTATTTATTTATTTATAGAGAGATGTGAAGGGAGGGAGAAAAAGAGGAAGAGAAACATTGATATGATAGAGAAACATTGACCAGTTGCCTCTCATATGTGTCCTGACCAGGAATTGAACCAGTGACCTTGTGCTCTAGGGCATGACGCCCAACCAACTGAGCCACACCAGCCAGGGCACACTGTGGTTTTTATTTATATTTTCTTTATGACTAATGATGTTCATGTGCTTATTGGTAATTTGTACATTTTCTTTGGAGAAACATGTCTATAACATGTTTAGGCAATCTAGAATTCATACAATGAGATATGTCACTTAATCACTATCTTTGGGAAAACAGAGGCTCAGTAATAGTTACTGTTTGGCATAAGTGAAAGTCCTGATCAATCCTGATGTACTTTTTGACATAATAAAGATAATGTTAATTATGTTTATTACAAATGTAAATAATTTTAGAGTTTATGTGTATTTTTAAAATATCTGTTTTCTTAAAAATTAGCAATGGGTATAGATTCCAATTAACCTTTTATTCCTATTTTTCTGCATTTCAATTCATCTTAAACATTGCTGCCTGAATAATTTTCAAAGTGTAAATCTGATTATGTCACTCCCTAACTCAAAACCTTCTACAGCTCCCCATTGCCAACCCAGATAAATAAGATCTCCTATATAATTCAAGTCTTTCCATCCTTTTTTATTTGATTGAAGAAATTAGTAAGAAATACATTTTATATTGTACAAAGAATCAGAACACAAACATATACTTAAGAAAACAGACTCTCAAAAAAACAAACAAATCTTTCACAAAAAAGTTCCTACCATATTCCAATATTTTGAAAAAAAATTTAATGAGACTCATAAAATTTACTTTCAAGCCTGAAGTATGAAAATCACAATGCTGCAGCATGGCCAACTATGACAATGTTATTCAGAGTTTGGTGAAACTCACTCTGGTGACCCCCCAAACCTAGTAGCACATTAGAATTGAAATAACTTAATCTTTAAAAAGCAATATAGTCTACGTCTCTACCCTCAAAAATCTCCATTCATAGAGTCTGGGAGCTCTAACTAGATAGCTCAGTTGGTTACAGCATTGTCCCCAAATGCCAAGGTTGTGGGTTTGATCCCTCGTCAGGGCACATACAAGAATCAACCAATGAATGCATAAATAAATAGGACAACAAATCTCAGTCTCTCTCTCTCTCTCATCCTCTGTCTCTCTAAAATCATTAAATTAAATTTTTTTAATTAAAAAATTAAAATTAAAACAAAGTCTGGGAAAAAGCTCAGAAATCTGAACTTTTACTAAAAGCTCTCCTATGAATTCACTTGTGCATCCAGGTTTGAGAACAACTGCTTTTACTTGCCTTTCCTCTTCCATCCCAAATAAATATTTCTTGCTTCTTGCATATTCTTTCTTTGCACATTCATTTTCTTCCACTTGCAATTCATGCCCTCTGCCCACTGGAATCTTTCCAGGTCCATTTCAAACACCACTTGCTACTTATTTCTCCAACTGGAATAGTCTCATTTCCCTACACCAGCAATTTTCAACCGGTGTACCACAAGAATTTTTAAAATATTCAGTACCTGAATATTTAGTCAGGGGTACTGACCTCTTTTCCCTTTAGATTGTCAAATAAAAAAATAACAATAGCCATCCAGTGTGAATGAATCAAAATTATACCTATTTTTGTCAGATCAGCAAAAATACATACTTCTTGGTGTGCTGCAGAATTTTAATATTTAGTTTACATGTGCTGTGAGATGAAAAAGATGGAAAAGATCACTGCCCCAGACCTTCCACAAGTCTTTATTTGGGTTTCCTTGGTGGCACTTCTCTTGCCCCACCTCACTGTGCTTATCTTCCTATTACATTGTAAGCAATCATATTGTAATTGCCCTTCCGTGGAAATACAATGAATGGCCTACTCGAAGTCAGTATTTGATCAACTTCCTTGCACTAGAGTTGGAATGGAACCTTTAATTCTGTCATCAAGCAACATCAGACTCTGCTGTATTTTAATGTAATGTTATGGGCATAAATAAACTAATGTTAAGCCTTTCTTCATGGTATAGTCACACAATCTACCCTTTTGTTAGCTTTTTCCCAACATTCTTTTCACCATAGTCCTCCACAAGAAGAAAGAATGGCTAGATCTAAATACCCATATCTAAGATAGACTAAAACTCTCCCCATCTCACTTGGTGTTAGGCTTCCTTAAGAGTTCCTAGTCACTGTGGCTGGAGGATTCCAGGTCGTGTCTTTGAGCTTAAAGTAGATGAAATACCCTGAGCATTTTGCTCTCATCAGATTTGGCTGCACGTGTTCAGAGCACTGTTACAGTATTATGTTTTCCATTTTGCATGGGTATAAATTAAAGTACAGAGAGGATTTGATTAGCTCAAGATCCCAGAGTGACTGGCAATGATGGGAATAAAGGCTTGCTCCACAGATTCCTGGCCCAGTTCACTTTGTACCAAACCACAGGTATGCTGCCTTTTTGTTGATGAGGCCACACAGCGTTCCTTGGAGGGGATACCCATTAGCTCTGGGAGGATGAAGGCACATAGGGAGGCTTCCAGAGAGCCATTTGGAGAATCAGAGTAAGATCTGATGGCATCCTGGAAATTTAAGTGAACATTTCTGAATATGGTTTAGAAAACATGTGGTTAGCAAATACTTAATGGGGTTTGAGGATATTTATTTTAAATGTCAAGCCACTTTGCATTTATGGGTAATATCAGGTCCTGCATATGCATCTCTTACTCTGAGTATAATGCGAACAAAAGGATAAACCAATATAATGTTTTTAAATGGGCACTGTTGCCTTTACTGGTGTGGCTCAGTTGGTTGGGTGTCGTCTCACAGAGTGAAAGGTAGCCAGTTCTCAGGACACATGCCTGGGTTATGGGTGCAGTCCCAGTCAGGGCATGTACGGGAGGCAACCAATGGATGTTTCTCTCTCACACTGTTTCTCTCCCTCTCTTTCTTCCACCTTTCCCCTCTGTCTAAAGAAAAAATAATTAAAATCTTTAAACAAATTTAAAGTATGCTGCCATTTGAATTTTTAAGAAATGCCAGAAATTTAAAATGACACCAACGATAAAGCAAAAGTTGTGGTACGGATCAAGTTGTAGAATCTGGGATTGGCAAAAGCAATGACTGGAAATTTGGACTTCTAATACAAGTCTTGGAAGATGGAAAAAACACTGAGATTTCTTACCATAAGCCCAAGGTCTTATGTATCCTCAATTCAGCAGTGAATTCTCTGGTTGGTGAATCTCATCTCATCTGAACTACATCTTTGAGTCTTTCCTTAGTTACACTGAAAGTTTACACTGAATGCACCTGTTCTCTCTGCCTAGCCTCTCACTCCACCTTTAATCCTTGTCCTGATTTCTTTTTTTAAAGAATAGTTTTATTTTATTTTATTTATTTATTTTTAGAGAGGGAAGCGAGGGAGAAAGAGAGAGAGAGACATCCATGTGCAGTTGCTGGGGGCCATGACCTGCAACCCAGGCATGTGCCCTGACTGGGAATCGAACCTGTGATGCTTTGGTTTGCAGCCCACGCTGAATCCACCGAGCTATGCCAGCCAGGGCGCTTGTCCTGATTTCTAATCCCTCAGGACACACCACCCACACTGACCTTCTTTAAATTCCTTTCTCACCTCTTTCCCTCCTCAGGGCCTTTGCAGGTATTGTTTTCTTTGCCTAAGAGGAACTTCCCATTAATCTTTACAATGCATAAAATCACCTTCTCAGAGACTTATTTAACTATCCAATATGTTTTACTCCACCGTTAGCTACTACCAACACGCCACTCCTGGGCACTCTGGATCACTGCACCCTCTTCTACTGTCATTAAAGCTTTTATTGCCATTTGAATTCTCATTTTTTAACTTGTTCATGTGTGTCCCCCACTAGATAGTAAGTTCAGGAAAAATAGGGGCCTTTTCTCCCCTGGTCACAACTTCATCTTTAGAGTAGTACCTGGCATCTAGTAAGTGCTAAATATGTAAGTGTTGAGTAAACGAAATACCCATCAGTGATGTCACCGGGGAAAATGCCTCTTCAACACGTGGATTGCTCTAAGAAATTGCCTAATAATGATCTTTGGGATGACTTCAGCAAGTGCATTAGGTAAAATCCCCCAAATGTTGGCTGGCTGCATAGTAAATACTAGCCAGGCCTCACAATTTATGCAGGAAGATGAATTAAGAGTTTGAGTAAATAGTGGGGTCAACTTCTTATTGGACAATCTTTTACATACAGGCAGCAAAGGATGGAGGGCAGGTGTCCTGGGCTTCAGGGAGCAGCTGTACCCCAGCATGCTGTGCCTGTTGCAAGCAGCGGAAGAGCTCTGATGAAGAGTAGAGAAAATTATAGTTGTTGGGCCTTGTGGTCACAAGGGCATGTGCTGCATTTGCAGGGTCATCATGGGATAATTCAGAGTGTAGCTTGTACACATTCTGCTGCTGAAGGGGAGATTTTTTTTTCCTACCACATCCGACACATGGTTTGCCAGAGGAAGGGCACGAGATCAGCAGCACTGATGAGCTGGCTTGGTGTTTTCAGGCCACAACTCTACTAAACCAATGACTCCCTTCTGACTCCTCCAAAAGAGCCAACAGAATTTATTACCAAGTGTGAACAGCAATCACACATAGCCACCAGATTGCTTTTGCCTGTTATACCAAAAGGCACTTCTCAAAAACAAAAGGCAACAGACAGAAAAAGCATACACAAAAAAACCCCTAAATAACAACAGTATCAATGCCTATTATACTAAAAATCTTAAAATCTTTGGAAGAGAAGATGTTAACAACTTCTAAACTACAACTAAATAGAAGTTTTCTCCATTATAAATCTAGAAATTAAAAGATAATGGAGGACAATAATATAAAGTACAGGGTGCACTTAATATGTATTAAGTAAAGAGACAGAAGGCCAAATGCTCAGCCCTGTTTGCTGACTGGTGGTGCATATTAATCTACATAACTAAGTGACTGGGACTTCCCTAAAGTCACTTATGACATAAGTCTTAGAGGGCACGAGACCATATGGTTGATTAGTACATATGTCCATTAGTGGACAAAGCACTGCCATAGGAATTAGTAGCTTGTGCTGTAATCTGTATTTTCTATTTTTGTGACTTTGAAAAGTTAATCTCTCTGAACTCTAATTTATTTATCTGAAAAATGTAAATGATAACTACTTTATAGAGCTGTTGAGAAAATGAAATGAAGTAATTTGGGTAAAGAATTTTGTAGCTCCTACTTTTGGTTCCCAGAAGACTCAGTGTTAACTCCTACTTTCGGTTCCCAGAAGACTCAGCAGTGCAGCCAGAGGTAAACAAAGCTATCCCTAGGTAAACTATGTTTTAAGTTCAAGTAGCCACATTTTTACACCTGCTCTAAAGCTCTACAGTGTTCTAATCTAATCAGCTTTATCACAATGGACATCAATCTGTACTTGTTGACTTGATGGACTTGTGTAGATTATTTCCCATGAGTTTTATTTGGCTTAAAACCAAACTGTTGAAAGTGTTTAACTTTGGTAACTTGGGAAAGATTCACTACATTGAACAAGACCCTTGCATATTTTTAAGGCTAGACAAATTCAATCATCGTTCTATAGAAATGAATCGCATTAGTCCAGCAAAATAATTAATGCTTTCACTTATATAAGGCAAGTTGGAAGGTAAAGGCCTACAAGTGTAGGATAAGAATGAGGGCCTTAAAATTTAAACAATCAAGCACAGTAAAGCATTGTCCATTGTCCGGAACCACTAAACTTTTTATTTTATTTTATTTATTTTTTAGAGAGAGGGGAGGGAGAAAGAAAGGGAGAGAAACATTGATGTGAGAGAGAAACATCTATTGGTTACCTTTCATGCACCCCCAACCGGGGACCTGGCCTGCAACGCTGTCATGTGCTCTGACCAGGAATCAAACTGGCAACCTTTTGGTTCACAGGCTAATACTCAACCCACTGAGCCACACCAGCCAGGGTAACATTAAATATTTCTATATGGATACAGCACGAAGCACGTGGTGATAACTGAGATAGGTATTTTCTTGGTAGGAGAGAGGTGACTTGGCTATGTACGCTGGGAGAACACAGGAGATTGTGTGTGTAAGAGAGCACAGGGTCTGGCAGAAGTAACACCATTGAACGTGATTGATAGGATACATGAATGTCTTGCATGAGATGGGCGGCAATTTGAAAATTTTACCTAAAATATTATATGGTGTGCTTGAGTGCAACATTTTTATGTTACAGAATTACATGCTTATGATTTTGTAATAAAATATTTTTATGTAATAAAGAGGGGGCATTATCTGTACTGGACCCTCTGACACAATCACATAGTAATCACCCACATAACTCAGAAAAAATGAGGCTTAACAAAACCCCTTCCTACTTTAGAGCTGGCATAACTGCATGACTGAAGCAACAACTGGACACATCAACACTGCATGCAATTAAAATAAAGCAAACAAAAGTCGGTCTTAACATCCACATGACCAGATACAACTAGGGTCAAAACTTATCATAAACACATATAATGTTAGACTCTGTGACGAGAGGACTTTAATTCCTACAGAAATATGTTTTTCATCTAAAATTATTTCATGATTAAGAGTTAGAACTTAGTTTTCATAAATTATTTCATTAAACACTTTTCTTTGTTGGTGCGTCTGCCACTCTACCACAGATTGTGGGGAACTGAGCTATGTGCAATCAATGGGGTCTCTGCCCTCAAAGAGCTTACTTTCTCATTAAAGAGATAAAACAGACACACATAAAACAGCCATAAATACATAGTAGCATGTGATTAGGTGATAAATCAATGACCCAGACTATAAATGCTATAGGAGCTCAGAGGAGAGAGCCACAGAAATAAAAAAAGGTCCCATGAAGGATGTGGCAGCTGATCAAATCCTTAAAAGATGGGTGGAGTTTAAGGACTGGAAGATAAACCTGACATGCAATCTTTGCTTTAACACATGTGCTAAAGTTTCAGAGATTCTTTCTCATCCATGTACAGTGATGATAATTCTAACTCTATAGTCTGTTTGGATGATTCAATAACATCTGCAAAGAAAAAGAATATATAACAAAGAACTTAACACACAGTAGATACTCAGTAAATTGAACTGTAACTATAAATGATCTTAAGGTAGTTACATCTCTTTTTCTAAACAGTTTCAAATGACCATTGGATGTTAGGAGAATTGGCACTTATGTTAATTAAGAGGAAGGAGTACATCCAGCTGGAAAGTCAAGAGAAAAATATGCATGGCTGTCAGAAAACCTATCTGACTAGAGCAGCAGGTTTGTGTAGAGGAAAACATTGTAGAGATGTGGTGAGTCACTCATTTATTCAACACAAATTTATTGAGCAACTATTAAGTACCAGGCACTGTACTAGGTACATGAGTAGAATAAAGGTAAGCCCTGAAAGGCAAACATTACAATTTAGCTTAACATAGTAGAAAAGAGGGTGAGGTAGAAAATTTATTTATTTAACCACTATTATACAGGTGAATGACAGAAAAAATAGAGTTGGAAGAGCTAAAATCTGGCAAATGGATTAGAATGACAGTGAAAAGTGAGCATGAGTAGTGTAACTAAAAAATGTGGCAATAGTTAACCTGAAGGCATAGTGGTCATATGAATAAAGTGGGACTGGAGGGACATGAAGAATAAATGGAAGAAACTTCTATGTGAGTTAGTAAATGACTTGATTTGGGAAATGAAGGCAAGGAAAAAATGATTCAATGGCAAATACAATGTTTTCCTTTGAATAAATGGAAGAACAGTAAAAAGAGAAAGGAAGGAAATTTGGGAAGAGTAATTTGTAAGGGTTGCTGAAGTTTTCAGCGTCAAGTTAAGTTTGAGGTGAAAATAAACTATTTGTTGAATATTCAATGAGCAAAACCACTTTAGACAACATAAGCAAAGGGACTAGAATTGGGGAGAAACAAATGAACATAGAGATTGGTTGCAGTCGGAATGGTTCTAAGACCATAATAAAGAGAGAGGAGAGAAACTGGGAGCTTCAACGTTTTGGGCAACTCCTACCTTGTGTATGGGAAGAGTGGATGTGAAGGTGCAGAAAGAGGGTATGACGAAGGAAAGGCAGGAGTCAGGACAGGAGAGTGTGCACGAAACCACAAGAGAAAAGACAGTTTTGGGAAGAAGTCGATCGACAATATCAAATGCATCTTAGAGTCAACGAGAATGGGACTGGAGTTTATCGCTGCATTTATCCACAAAATGCTTAATGGTTAACTATGGAATAATGCAGAATTTAAAAAATACTTTAAGATAGAACCATTTAAAAACACTTTGGTATGACAAACATAGATCTAATATTTTTAAACTCCTGACAGATACCAGTCTTTATTTTTAATTGTTTTATTTTTAAAATATTTTATTTATTTTTATTTTTAGACAGAGGGGAAGGGAGGGAGAAAGAGAGGGAGAGAAACATCAATATGTGGTTGCCCCTTTCTTTGATAAAGTTAGACGGTTTTCTGGAAAAAAAGTAATAATCAATGTATGGTTTATTAGTATTATAAACCAATATATCTGTGAGTAGATTATATATTTAAATAGCATGTAAAAATTAATTCTACCTGATATGGACATTTAATAATAGAAAACACAAAAACAAAGAAAACATGAACATAAATGCCAAATAAAATTTATTTAAAATTGTAAGATCAAGCCACAAATATTTGATATTTAAAAGTTGCCATTGTTAAAATAAAATTTTAAAACTTAGTGGTTATTGCTTTATGTGGTAGTCATGATATTTGTTTCGTAATTATGCTTCAACTTGTAAAAAAACTATTTTCGTTTTGTGTTAACAATGCTCAAATTTTAATTGTGAGTCCAAAAGCATCCTTAAGTTGAGCATTAGGGTATATGTTGTTTCATACAAACTCACACTTTTAGTGATGAAAATATTTTGTTTGCCCTGATATTGTTTTGAAATTGATTTACTTTTTTAAGTTCAGGGTTTTTTTCACAGTAACATTTATATTTCCTGCTCTTTACATTATTTTACCCTTAAAGAATTTGCAAAGAACAGTAGTCCATTGTGAGTATATTGGGCAATACTTGCATAATGTAACATTCAGGATATCCTATTATGGTTAACAGCACTACACAAAATCACTTGTCAATTTAAGAACTTATTTGGTTTCCAAATAATGTTATTTCTTGGTAACAAAACTCATAGGATCTGTATAGAATATACTACGCAATAAAATTGTATTTACTTAATTTGTAAGAATGGCTCATCATTAGCAGCATACAGGGCCATGAATACATACTCGTAACATGGGCACAACTACAAACAAAACTGATTAGGTGGTAACACTTCTTAAAATGTCCCCCATAACCTTTGACTCTGTTGTCAGCATTTCTGCTCTTGCATTCATTTTAACTAGTACTGTCTCTAAATTGATTGTTAAGTTTTAGCTCTTTCTCACATGAGAATTGTAATACTTTTTAATCCCATTTTACCAATTTCTTGACAGATTTTTCTCATGATCTGGAAAATATATAAATGTGATGGAGAATGATAGGAAAAAATTCCCACATGGAAATACGACACAGACATGCAATTTTTGTAACATTTAGGAAGCTTTATGTGGCAAATAATAGAAAGGCAACCTCAAAATGGCCTAAATGATAAGGGGATTAATTATATCCCATAACAAGCAGTCCCAGGCCATCTGGGGTTAGTTAATTAAGTTAATAACAGCATCAAGAGCTCAGGTGCTTTCCATCTTCCTACTTTGTTATCCCAGGTGTATATAGGCTCCCTCGTGGTCCTGAGACAGATTTAGCTGTTTTAGGCTCCACATTCTCATGTACTACCATTCAGACCAGAAAAGGGACAATTCATTTGTCAGTCTTTTTTCGTTGTTGTTTTAATGGGTAAGTAATCTTACCCAATATCCCTCACCCACAGACCTCCCCTTATCCTTCGTTGGCCAAGGCCCCTTTTAAAACCAATCACAGCAAAGGGAAGAGGTCCATCATAATCAGTTTAGTACAATCTAGTCTAATTTGAGGTATGGAAGAAAGGAAAGTAGCTATTGTGTAGGCCTTTAATTCTCAGTTTCTCAAACTGTTTAGTCTCATGACCTCTTAAATATTACTTAAGATTACACATAGCTTTTATTTATGTGGGCAATAGTTTATTGGTAATTATTGTATTGGAAATTTAAAAGTAGTTATTAATTTAAGATTTATAACTATCAATAGTTATGAATTTATTAATTTATTTAAAATAACAGCAATAGTCCTGGCTGGTGTGGCTCAGTGGATAGAGCATTGGACTGAGAACTGAGAAGCTGTTGGTTCAATTTCTAGTCAGGGCACCAGCCTGGGCTGCAGGCCAAGTCTCTAGTTGGACCATGCGAGTGGCCACTGAACTATCGATATTTCTCTTCCTCTCTCTCCCTCCTTCTACTCTCTTAATAAATAAATAAACAAACAAACAAGATCTAGAAAAAATAAAATAATAGCTATAAACCCATCATTTGTTACTATACTGTAGGCAGGATGATGGCCCCTAACAATGGCCCACATTCTAATTTCTAGAATCTGTGAATATGTTGCAGATGTGATTAAGAATTTTGAGATTGCTAGATTATCCTGAATTAACTAAACAAGCCCAATGTAATGACAGGAATAGTCACAATTGAAAGAAGGAGGCAGTGTCAGGGTGCTGCAGTGTAAGAAAGACATATTTGGTTACTACAGGCTTCAAAGATGAAGGGACCACTAGCCAAGGAATGAGAGTAGCCTCTGGAAGCTGGAAAAGGTGAGCGGATGGATTCTCCCTTAAGTTCTCCAACAAGTAGACCCTCCACAGCTTGATTTTATTTTACTGAAACCAATTTTGGACTTTTGAAATCCAGAATTATAAGATAGCAATAGCCTTGGTCAATTATTAAAAAGATAATAAAGTTGCATTGTTTTAAATCACTAAATTTGTGGTGATTTGTTATAGCAGCAATAGGAAATGAATACATACACATTTTAAAATAAAAAACTATATTTTCCAAAACAAAAATTAGAAGAGTGGCACTGACTTACATTTTTGGCAAATCTCTAAGATTTAATGTTAGAAAAGATAGGTGAATTTTTCTATCTGCTTCTTCATTTGATCTGTTGTGATATCACATGTCAAATTATCTCTGGAAAAATCCATGGTACATTCATGAAAAAAATGTGAGTAGAAATGCAAATCATTTCTTAATTTTATAATAAAAATAGTTTTGACTTCATGGCCTCTTAAGAGGGTCTTGGGGACGCACAGGGCTGCCCAGATCACATTTTGGGTACAGGAAGTCAACACTTTTTGCCCCATCCTTCAAAGAACAGATATGGAACTGTTTTTTCCATACTCTTGAGAGTGAATTGGTGTAGCTTTAGATTATCTCCAATATAGTGTAATGATATTCACATTTCTTCCTTACTTCAAACAATATTTCTAAAAGTTTATTTTGTGCCTGGGACTTCTTTATGAGTTGAGGTTATATAAGCAAACACGGTGGATATAGCTCTTGCCCCCATGCTGCTTACATTTTAGTTGAAGGAAAACAAGCACATAAATGACAATTTCAGATATTGCTAAGGGACATAAAGAAAAGTAATGGAAGAAGGTGTGAGGGTGTTTCAGGTGGTGTGCAAAGAGCTACTTTGAGTCTGAAGAAGTGAAGTTAGAGCTGAGATGCGACTGCTAAGCAGGAACCTTTGGGAAATGTGGGAGAATACTCCAGCTAGAGAGAACAGCAGGGGCAAAGGTCAGGAAGGAACTTGACAAGGTGGAGAAATGAGAAAGCAAGCCAGTGCGACTTTAGTGCGGTGTATGAGAGGAATGAAAAAAATGAAAAAAAAAAAAACAACGGCTGAAAGGGTCAGGCAGGTGTAAACTAGTAGGGTCTCACAGGACACAGAAAGGACTTAAGGTTTATTCGAATTGCCATACAAACCCACTGGAGGAAATAACAGACTGTGGAATTCTACAATGTGCTAGGCTTCGCTTCTATAAATTCTTTTACCTTCTCCAAGGGCTGCTCTTCAGCCTAACACATTCCCAATCTTTATAATGATGACTCTCCAGAACGGGACCTGAAATAAACACATCTTACCTCACATAAATTGTTTGTACACTAACATCAAAAACAAATAGATCTGCAACTGATCAGAGGAATTTAAATTACAGGTTGCTTAATGTGGAATAACTTCTGCTTTTTGGCCAGTGTAGGTGTGCAGCCAAAAATGCAGTGTATATACAATTGTTTGGCTATTGCTGGTCTGTCACTTGTCCAAAGTGGTAAGTGTGTGAATGGATTTGTATGGGTAATGACTCTGAAATTAGCTTTTCTCATCTTCTCATAACACAGGAAAACACATTGACCCTTGGCTCATTTCTGGAGAATTCTTGTGATGATCCTCAGTTGCTCAGAATGCACATTTGGTCATCATTATCCCTTGTGTAATCAGTTTCTAGAAACTATAGGATGATGTTACAGTAGTGTTTACAGAATAAGGGAACATGCTCCACACCTTAATCAAGTACTTTAAAGATGAGCCTTCTTAGATAGCATGCATTTATATATACTATATATAGTCATTAGTTACCTAGTCTATATTTTTACAGTTTAGTGAGACAAGTCATTTTTTGTTCCCCACTAGAAACCTCCAGATGAACCATGTGCCTAGAACTCCAAGATATTCATTGTAAATAATACGGTACAATATTATTATCAGACAAACCTTTCCACAACAAGATGATGCAGAGAATTTACAAACGAAGTGACTTGAAATTTATTTTGAAAGGGCCTTTAAAAAAAAGGCCAGGAATTTGAACTCAATCAGTACACGGAACTACAGGTGCCATGGCCTCCCTGTTAAAAAGCTCACCAAGTGAAGAAGCCTAATCACATTTTCAGAACAGCTGTGGCTACTTGGGCCTGAGTCAGTCATGGCTCCTGAAAGAAAATTTTTAATTATTGTGAAAATTTGTATTAAACTTAAGAACAGACTGTACATCAAAGAAAAGAGAACTAGGTAATTCCAGGGCTGCATATTTTCAAAGGAATTGAATTCTGACCTGTGAATGCAATTAAACTGTTTCTCCCTCTCTCTCCTTCAGGGAAGAAAGGAAGGAGGGTTGATTTTCTCTTTTCAGTGGTAACCGGTAACCAAACCTGTTGTTCTGCCAAGCAAGTCTTCGCCTGGCGGATTCTGATTTCTAAGTGCTCGGAGAATATGCTTGAAACCTGTGCCTTCCTCTCATGTCCGATAAGCACAAAGTTTGCTCTAGCTATGATAAATCTGCACAAGGCGGAGATATTATGTTTTTGGCCCAAAGCGTACGTTAGAAAGAAGATGATTAAACTCGGGCGAGTTGCGGCTGGGGAGTGTGTTTTGCCTGCATTTAAGAAATGTCCTTCAGCTACAGGCTTGTACGCACAGAGCTTGCAGCCTGCTGGTTTTTGCGTCTCCAGGGCAGGGCGACTCGGGTCGGCTGAGTGTCATCCACAGATGTGACTGGTCGTCCCCTGCGGGCGCCCGCGGAGGCGGCAGTCCCCTTCCGTCTTCTGCGCCAGGCCCGCGGCCCCGGCCAGGGAGGGGAAGGAAGCCCTCGCCGCAAGCCGGTGTCTTGACCGGCACAAAACACGCCGCCACCAAAAACTTTTTTGTCCCAGCTGCGCTCAACTTTCTGCCTTTTCTCACAGCACGGTCTCGTCCCGAGTTTCTGTCCCCTGGGGTTTCCTCGGCTTCCCTCGCTTTCTCCCCAGCGCCGGAACCCGGGCTGACAGAAGCGAGGGGCGCGCGGGCCGCCGAACCCGGCACCGTAGAGGAAAAGGGGAAGGGCAAAGAGGAGGGGGCGGCCGCGATGGTTCCAGAGGAGGAACTGGTCAAAGGGGACGGAGACGGGCGATTGCCCGAAAAGGAAAGCGACGCCGCGGTTTGCTGCAGTCTGAATAAAGTTCGCGCCCTTTCCTTAGTGTTTGCAGCCTATCATCCCCGCCTCTCTTCTCTCTCTTTTTTGACAGCTGGGCGCTAGCGGCCACCTCCTTGTCCACGCCCGCACACCCCGGGGGGCGCCAAAGTTGTTTTCCATCCCCAGAAAGAGCGGGGGAGGAGGGAGTAACAGGGCGGGAGGTGAGCAAGGGAGAAATATACATCCTCTTTAACGAACCCCCTAGAAATCGGAGGACAAACAACAGCAAAACCCGACTTTTATTTTGCAAAAGGGAAGCAACATTGTAATCACGACAGTTTTGCAGAGAGAATCTTGTGGGGTTTACATATCCGCCCTAGGTCACCTCGCCCGTTCCCCGCCCCCCCCCCCAACCCGCAGCAGCCCCCACCCGGGACAGTCCGTTCCTTTTTTTTCCTCCTTGTAGAACTAGGGGAACGCTGCCGGCTCCGACTTGGGGAACGAGGGCGACCCGGGGCGCGTGTGTAAATCAGTCACCTGGGCGCAGAGGGGCCGCAGCGAGGGCGCGCGCGGGCGGGCGGGGAGAGGCGGAGGCGGCTCGAGCGGCGGCCGGGAGGAAACCGGGAGGGGGAGGGAAAGAAAAGCCGAGACTGAGGGAGCGAGAGGCGGCCGAGGGGCTGGTCCAGGCACGGCCGCTAAGAGGAGACCAAGAGGCGGGGGCTGCACTTGACAACCAGCATGCCGAGATGGTAAGAAGTTTCCACCCTCCTTTCCTTTCTATTCTAGACTTCGTAAGAAATGAGTCCCGAGGCCGCCGGGGGCCGTGTTTTTCTCAAGTCCCGCGGCGTGAGGTGGAGGGGGGCGGTGAGGAGGGCGGGCAAGGGAGGGGAACCCCTGTCCAACCTGGCCCCTGCTGTGCCCTTGATATCTCCCCCCAAAAAAAACTTGGCCCAAGTTTCTGAAGAGAGTTCCAGGTGGGAGGGTGTGTGTGAGGGGCGCTCGTGAACGTCGCCCCCTCTCGCGGCTGGCGGGGAAAGGTGAGCGGCAGGCTCCAGGGAGTTGGGGATGGGCTGGGGAGAAGGTGGGGGAATGAACGGAGCCCTGGAAGGAGCTTGGGGCGGAGAGGAAAGCGTTTTGGAGAACGGGAACTTTTAAAACTTGCCCGCGAGTGTGGGACGGGCAGCTGGGCGTGGGCGCCGGGGCGCGCTGGTGCGCCGCGCGGTGAAGGAGTACACGGCCACCGCGTCCCCGGCACCTTGGCTTTGCCCTCCCCTCTCCCTCCTGTCGGGGAAGCCTTCCTTTGTAAATGAAGAAATTGTAGGAAGTGCTCCTGGAGGCTTTATGAAGAATTTGCAAAAGGCAGGCAGGAAAATAAATTCCAGAGAAAGATTTTGAGGCGCAGTTGTGGAGGAGCCTACTTGTTTTACTTACACGTGGACTACGGGATGGCATTTGGGGCCCGGGGAGGGGGCAGAATAATTTAAAAAAATAAACAAAAAACCAAAAACCCTAGAGGAAATCTCCTATGAAGTGAGGTTGGGATTGAAACAAAAAAGTTCCAAGTGCCGGTGGTGGCGGAGAAGCTGCGGAGCGAGATGCCAGCACAGCCTTGCTGCACTGGAAGCGGCTCTCCGCGCCGAGGCGGCGCTCGGGTAGTTCGCTCGCGGACCGGCGCTCTGTCTGCTTTCGGGGAAGTGATTTCTTAGAAATGGGGCTAGACCACACCCTTCCTTTTAGTTTGCTTCCATTCAGTGCTGCTGCTGTTACCCCCACTTGGGGATCTCACATATTGCGTTCCACATGTAAATGGACTATATAAGAAAAGGGCAGGTAGCGAGTTGGCAGTTTTTTTCCTTCTTCCCTTCCCCCTAAAGTGACATCTCTTGTTTCAGTGATCAAAGTCACGACTGGAGTGTAGGAGATGCGACTGTCAAATGCAGGCACACACACACAAAATAGCGTGTGCCCAAGACTGTGGTTACAGTAACGCTGACAAATTAAAGTGGTTTTGAAAGCAGCATGCAATTTATGGTGCTTCCCATTTACCCTAGAGTCAAGCTATTGTAAAACTGATGTACAAAAGACATCATAAAATAATCCTGTGTACCCAGGATTAAAGTTGCAGAAAGTGGCCTGTTTCATTATTTTTTATGTACTTCATGGACAGTTGCAATGGTTGGAACTTGTGTTTAAGTGGAGGCGTCAAAACAAAATATTAAATATATCTGTTTAGCACTTGAGAGTTTTTCTTCTAGCGGTGTTTTATAGAAGAAAACTGTAAACGCCGGCTGTAGGTACTATTTTTCTTCTTGCCCTTTGCCTATATACTATTTGTCTGCACATCTCTTCCCAAATACTGATCAGTTGGAACAGTGACTAAGCCTATTTGTCATATATTGCTTTGTGTTTTGCAGTTTCAGATGTGACTGTGCACACACATTCTTGCTTTAAGTGGGAGAATTTATTTCTGGCACTCTTATTTAGTATGTCTGATCTGAGGACGCACTCAAGAGGAGTGAGAAAAGCTAATAGAACTTCCTTTACCCTTTGGAATAACCCCCAAAATCCCTTATGAACCTTTATAGGGTATCTGTGTTTTATGTTATATTTGTAGCTGTTTCATTTAAACTGCTCAGCCTTAATGAAGTTCTCAGTTGTAGCTACTCCTCTATTCCCGGAGAGCAGAGTATTTAAAATCCAGATTGCTAATCACTTTACCAAAGTACTGGAGTATCTTCACCTGAGGGGAGAAATACAGAGCCTGAATGTGAACTCTGAGAATCTTGTGAGAAAAGTTTGAAAGTGTCTTCTTTCCCCTTGAGAATATTGAGTTTGGAGTTGTTTGCTTGTAAAATTCAAAAAAAAAAAAAAAGCACTCTCGTGATTTTAAAGAATAAATATGAAGAAAATATTAATAGTATTGTACATTCCTAATATCTTATTTTTTTCTTTTTCCTTCCACCTGAAATGTAAGATATCTGTCAGGCAGGGATATGTGATTACAGAAAGAAGCAGACAAAAGCAGAGCTGACTCTTGCTGTATTAAAATGTAAGTGTTACAGTTTGAATTTTCAAGTGAGAGTTTTTGAGTTCAGTGCTTTACATAACATTTTGTCCTAATCTTGCTTGCTGTCAGGGATGTTTCATGGTTGTGCAATTGCTGCAGTCAAGAATGCCAATTTGCATTCCAGGAGTGTCATTTGATTACTTTTATCTGCACAGCTCCAAGACCAGCCCAGACCTCTCGTTTCATCTTGCCATGTCACGAGTCAATGCTGTGTCGTCTTTTCAAAAATCTGCCTGATTTAGACAAGAAAGAAAAGTACTTTCATGTTGCAGCCGCAGTCCCCTGCTAACTTGTCAGCAGCAGGATATGATTCACTTGGGCCCAGAAGAATGGAACAGAGAGGCGGGTTAGGCGGTTCAATAAAGCCCATGGACAGGTAGTGTGTGACATCCCCAGAGAGCAGCAGTTAATGAAGAACAGGTCTGCTTAGTTCTCCACACGCTGACCTGGTGCTGTCCCCACAGTTTTCTCATTTGATCTTTCCCAGCAAATTGATCTTTTCTTGTATTTTTTTGCCTTCCAAGTTAGTCCTTGTGGGACTGAAATTAGCAGAGCAACTTAAGTTGGATAATACAGCTGTTCAGAAAAGAAGAAATTGGACACTGGCTCAAAAGGGGTGGGGGTGGGGGGAAGGAGCTATTCTTTTTGTTGTTGTTCCTGTGAATATTCCTTATATTAAGGGAGTCCAGAGTAGGTGATGACTTGAAGTTAGTGCTTCTCTTTATTTTTAATTTTAGCGTTAAGGTTCCACACCATTTTAAATATTCCTTGCATATTTAAAAGATGGTGCTAGTGAATATGAGGAGTTTGATTTAGCATTTTTCATATTCACTTGTTTGAAATGATTTGCTAGTCGACTATGTGGCTTTTATGGCTGTTGTAACATAGACTAAATATCAATGGCATACTTCAACTATGTTATTTATAGTTTTCTAAATAACTTCAATCCCAAAATACCCAATACTGAGTTAAAAAAGATTAAATAATAAAAAAGTCATTACCAGTGTTGTGTATAAATGTGGTACATGATAATGTTTTCTACAGATTACCATGAGCATCTTTGTTTTCCATAACCCCCAAAGATACACTGTTAGTAACACTTTAAAAAAATTTAAGATTCTCTATTTAAACGTAGATTTTTAGAACTGAAACCAGATCACAAGTTTGAATTCCTGTAGATCCTAATGTATGTGTTACTTGTTTTTAGAGACTAAAATTAATTCTAGGAAGATAGGTAAATCTAAGTTGGGAATGTAGATGTAGTTTAAACAGGTTAAAATTTTATTATAGAATTTTGTATGTAAAGCTTAGGTTGGAGGCAATTAATAGATTCTTAATTTGATGTGGATGTAAAGAGCAGTGTTTTCTGAATTCCTGTGCAGATGGCCTCGTTTACCATCTACAACCTTACAAGAAACAGTTGAAAACATTTCTTGTAGAAGGGTAAGCAGCCTTCTCAAACCTTTCCTGTTGGATGGAAATTCCATAGGGCCATTGGTTAGTAAACTCCTCTCTAAAGAGCTAGAGGGAGCCTCGTGATTTTATTAGATATACCTAAGGTTAAAAAAAAAAATCACTCTGGCAATCAGAATGTTGTAGAAAAAGTACATAAAGAATACTGGCTTACTGTTTAGGCTTGGAGAGGCTATTGTAGGTTTTTTTTTTTTTTTTAAGCTCAGACAGAAGCAACAGAACTTTCTGTAAGAACAGACAAGTAGTCAGCTAAGATTTCTAAGATTCTACTTTTTAAGCGACTTGAAGATCAAGCAAAATGCAACCAAATACATTTTAAATCTGATTTTGGTTTGCTAAATTTGTCATTTTATTAACTGAAGGAGTTCTCTTGTTAAGAGGCCAACCTTCCAAATTCTATTAAAAGTAACTTCCTACCAAGTCACTGAGGAGGGGGATACCTTTTTTCAGTTCACTAAGGACAGCCTCCTTTCTGTATATAATGGTTTTGAAGTAGTTCTACATATAATTGCCATACTCTGGAGAGAACACTCCTTTGAAATAATTACCTCATGTGATAAGTGTAAATAGTAAACCATTTATAATGCTGATATATTAGGGATCAACATATATATTACATTTAAAGAAATAGAATTCAAGTGGTATTAAATTCAGTATTTGTTGTTTAATTTCACAATTGTTCCAGCCTTCCCACTAAAATTTGTTATATATTTATATTAAAGAGTCATTGATCATAATTGCTCTTTAATATTATATACCAGTTTTCAGTAGCGTTACTTTGGACAAACTTATTTGCCATTTAAGTAAATAATATAATCCAGTGAGATAAACTAGCCAGATTTGTCTTTTTTTCATCTCTTGCACAGTAGCTCCCATTATATTGCTAGCCAATAAAAGTCTTTATTTGTTGCTTATTAGAACCCTCAGTACACTCAAGAGTTCAAGCTATAATTTAATTTGGCTGTTCAAAGAGACTCCCTTGTTTTAAAACATGTTCTTAGTATGCTTTACCATTTATTATAAACCTATAACTCATGCATATGCATAGGACTGATTTTACAGATTTATAATTTTTTAAGGTTTTGCCATAGCAGAGTCATAACTTTTTAAAAAATATCTATACCTAACAATGTCATTTTTTTCTTTTTCTTTATGTTCTTTTGACATTCTGGAGCATTTTTCCCTTGGTGATTTAAGTAGTCATGCTATTATAATTTAAAATCAATTTTTTAGTTGGTCACTAAAAACACAAATTCTGTAATTAAAAATTCTAGTTGAGGGCATTTTACTTTGCAGCCACTTGAAATTACAGAAAGTTTGCCTTGTACTTCACACACATTGCTAGCATCATAAATTCAGTTTCCTTATAGTAAATTGCTGAGAAGTTTTGCAGTGAGTGGAAGGAAGATGGCTTGAGAGTTTTGGTGATATTTGTAGCAAATCACATTCACTAAAGACTAGGACTTGACTGTAAAACTCTAAGATGAATATCAGGAATTCTCCCACAAGGAAGGCAGAATGTGGATCTGCTAAGTGAGTCACTGCGTGTATATCTTATCAGTGGGAATTGCACCAAACCAGCCCTCTAGATACAGTATTTAGTAGTTATCAAAATGTGTAGTATTGCCTTGGAACTTCTAGTTCACGAGTTCATAGTCCCTGCTTTTTTGTGTTTAGTACAAAGATGTAACAACCCACACAAAACATTTTTCTCTTGTTATGACCTTACATTTGCCAAAGTGCCCCATGCTGAAATTCCTTTTCAGTATCTTTTTTCTTTTTTTTAGTCCAAAGCCAGACGTGTACCCAGACACAAAAGCCTCTGTGTATAGCAAGCTGTTTTAAATATTGTGACTCGACGATGTGCTGTCCTTTCTCTGCTTGAGCCAAGGATCTCTGCTCAGTGTCTGTGGATTACCAAGCTCCTTCTTTATTGTACCTCTTGTCAACTATTCCTATTCATTTAACCTTTCATTAGTGTCTGTGCAGCTTCACTGTCTAGAAAGGCAAGGAAAAACCGAAAGGCCCCACTGTCACAGTTATTAGATTTCTCGGTTACATCCCAGCAACCATAAAGAAGTGAGAGTCGACACTATTGTCGTGCATACTGCTGTCCTGGGGTGCAGCTCTTCTGTGCGTGTCAAGGACATGTGCCACATGTTGATATGCGTCCCAGGGATAAATGCGCAACATGGGGGATAGGCCGGTGCTGGCAGTAATGAGCTTTGTAGGAGTTATTGCAAAGACCAACAGTTTGTGAAGGAATTTTGCTTAACAGGCCAAGGAGATAGAGTTGAGGGCTGCCAAGATTTGCCTGTGCAGAGTTTGTCAGTCACATTGTTTTCATCTAAACTTCATTTGAGGGGAAAATTGAATATTTTGACAGCATTGAAAAGTCTTATTTTCATTTTTAATCTTTCAGAGGAGAAAAGTGTTATTTCTGGTGACTAGTGTATAATAACTATTTTTAGACCACCTGAATCATGTATATGGATGGATCTATTAGCAGTTACCTTAATTCTTACATATCTAAAATGAATTGAGATATTTTATAGATGTCATATATATTTTTAAATTCTGTTTATAAATAATGTAGCCTATTAGTTTTCCCAGGCTACTCTGTTCCCCTTTTGATTTCCCTTTAGCACAACCTGCTATTATCATTTGATTCTTTAGAAACGCATTTGCCTTGTTGCCTGAGTGTAAAGGGGAAAAAAAGATGATCATTGGATCATTTCCAAATCATAATAAAGATAAATATTTGCAGCTCTTGAATTGGAAAATATTACTTCAACGTCTTAGATTCATAGAATTACTTTTTAAGAATTCTCAAAACATTTAAGTAGAAAATAGTACATTATAACACCTTCATCTCTTTCTACCCAAAAATGCATTTATTTATTTTTTTAACTAAGAAAATCTTTTTTGCCAAGAATGGATAAAATATTTTTGTGATTCTAATTTAAATAATTTTTATCAGTTTTGCAAACTTGTTTGGGGCCCTCTGATAGCATTGCAAACATATTGCTGATTTATTACCAATCCTATAAAGTTATTTGTAGTTTTTACTTGACCCTACCTTTTTTAGTGACATTATCACTTTTTAATAGTTGTATCTAATGGTTTTTCTGGTAAGCTTTTTATGGTGTCTTGTAACTTTTAATGGCTTAGTTATCTTTGTTTCAGGGAAGAGAGATGAGCTATTGTATTTTTCGCACTCCTTCCCTTAGGTGGGATGCTCCCTTCCAGAGAAGCATATTCAATAATTGACAGTTAAGTGCCTAGCCAGCCTAGGGCCGTGTTCCAGTCTCTTGGCCATTGGATGGAAGTTCAGTGTACATTATATTAGATGAATTTGCATTGATCATTTGAGGTGATCTGGTGGCTTTCCCACAGGCAAAGCAAGGTATGTTTACTTTTCCTCTTCTAATAGTCCTGTTTCCATTTGTTATAGTTGGTGTTGGGTGAAGAAGAGGAAGGAGGGACTTATGAGCTATAATTTTAGCCACTACCTTCAACCACACCCCCACCAAAAAAAACTTAGAAAATAGGCCAGAGCTCTGTGGTAATGAAAGAGAAAGGGGTATACGGCTGTAGTTACTCTCTATAGAAATCTTTCAGCTCTTCATCCAGTCAGTAATAGCAGTGCAGCTGGCTGACTGTGCTTTGGAAGGCAGTTGTACCGTTATCCACCCCAGAGTGAGAACAGCCCCGGGACTGGGTTTTGAGACTGACTCCATTCTGTTTCATCCAGGTTTGAGAGCCTCCATTTCATCATTTGTACAATAAAACCAGTGAGTTTGGTTATTTCTAATTTTCTTTTCAACTGGAACATTTTATACTTTATGTGATAAGACTGTACAACCCTAGCAGTTTAATATATTTAATAGCAGAATTGAGATACAATTCATATACTGTATAATTCATCCAGTTAAGATATATAATTAATAATATAAGATTGTATGGATATATCACCTTATATTTATCCATTCATCCAGTGGTGGACATTTGAGTCCTTTCCACCTTTTGGTGTTTATGAATAATGCTAATGTGAACATTTGTGTACAAGTATTTTGTTCTCGTTTCTGTGGGGTCTATACCTAGGAGTGGAATTCCTGAGTCATGTGGCAACTTTGTCTGTAACCTTTTGAGGAGGTGCCAAATCATTTTCCAGAGCAGCTGCACTATTTTACATTCCCACCAACAGTGTGTAAGTTTTCTGATCTCTCCACATCCTCTCCAAACTTGCTATTGTCTGTCTTTAAAGATTTTATTTATTTATTTTTAGAGAGAGGGGAAAGGAGGGAGAAAGAGAGGGAGAGAAACACTGATGTGAGAAAGAGGCATTAATCAGTTGCTTCTGTCCCGACTGGGGTCCAAACCCACATCCCAGGCCTGTTCTCTGACTGGGAATCAACTGGTGACCTTTTGGTTTACAGGACTATGTGCCAACCAACTCAGCCACACTGGTCAGGGTGCTATTGTTTTTTTTTTTTTAATTTTAAGCATCCTAGTGGGTGTGAAGTGGGTTTGCTTTGAATTTTCCTGATGGCTAATAATGTTAAGCATCTTTTCATGAGCTTATTGGCCATTTGTAAATCTTCTCTATGTAACAGAGAAGTATCTGTTAAATCCTTTACCCATTTTTCATTTAGGTTATAATAGTTTCCACGGACTTCACTGTACTAGTCAATGAGGGTGGTAGACACCTTTGAGTGAGCATGTATACTGTGTGGCTGCCACATTTTTACCCATTTTTCATTTAGGTTGTAATAGTTTCCACAGATTTCACTGTACTAGTTAGTAGAGGCAGTAGATGCTGTTGAGTGGGTGTGTGTACTGTGTGGCCGTCACTTTCAAAATGACTGAGCAAGTAGAACTATGAATCTATATTGAATTTTGTGTTAAGCTTGAACATTCCTCTATGGAAATTATTCGGATATCTTTTCATTGTTGAGTTATAAGAGGTCTTTATATGTTCTCAACACAAGTCCTTTATTGGATATAAGATTTACAATTATTTTCTCCTTTTCTATGGGTTGTCTTTTTATTTTTTTGGTGTCTTACGAAGCATCAACACTTTAAATTTTGATAAAGTCCAATTTACTGATTTTTTCTTTTGTTGTTTGTTCTTTTAATATGCTAGGAAACTGTTGTCTAACCCAAGGTCATGCGGATTTATCCCTGTATTTTCTTCTAAGAGTCTTATAGTTTGAGTTCTTCCATTTAACTCTTTGATTTATTCTGGTTAACTTGTATAATGTGAAGTAGGGCTCCAACTTCATTTTTTTAAGTGTGGATATCCAGTTATTCCTAGCACCCTTTGTTGAGAAGACATTTCTTTACCCATTGACTTAACCATGGCACCTTCGTGGAAAATCATTTGACCATGGATGTAAGAGTTTATTTCTGGATTTTTTTATTTGGTTTCATTGACCTACATCACTATCCTTGTGCAAATACCACACTGTCTTGATTGCTGTAGCTTTGCACTAAGTTTGTAACTGAGAAATGTGAATCTTCCAATTTCATCCCTCTTTTTCAAGATTATTTTTGCTTTTCTTGGTTCCTTAGAAGCTTATTTAAATTTTTTTTATTGTGGTAAAAAACACATAACATAAATTGAACAACTTAACCATTTTTAAATGTATAATGATTAACAGTGTTTTGTGCAACAGATTTCTTGAACTTGCTCATCTTGCAAAATTGAAACTGTTGAACAACAACTCCCTTTTTCCCCTCTTCCCACAGCCCTTGGTGACTACCATTCTACTCTCTAAGAGTTTGACTACTTTAAGTACTTAATATAAGTGGAATCATGCATTATTTGTCCTTCTATGCAAATGCCTTATTTCACTTAGCATAATGTCCTTGAGGTTCATCTGTGTTACAGCAGGTGATAAGATTTCCTTCTTTTTTAAGGCTGTATGCATATATCATGTTTTCTTTACCCCTTGTCAAGAAAAAGTCCAGCCACTGTTAATATTATAAGAACAGTTTGTGCAACATCAATGTAACCTGGCAGCCAAGGAGAGTGGACTGGAATACACATGTGTGAACAATGACAACTTTGCTGTACTAATCATTGGGGACAGTAGATGCCACTGAGTAAAAAATGTGTACTGTGTAGCTGTCACATTCAAAATGACTGAGTGAGTAGAGCAATAGATCTGCATCCAATTTTGTGTTAAGTTTGAATGTTCCTCTGTGAAAACTATTCAGATGATTCAGAAGGCTGCAGCTATGGACAACTGGTGATTGGCAGCGTTATCACCACAATGTGTGTCTGCTCATGCATCACATCTGGTGCAGAGTTTTTTGGCGAAACATCAAATCACCCAGGTGACTCAGCCCCCCTACAGTCCAGAGTTAGCACCCTGTGACTTCTGGCTTTTCCCTAAACTAAAATCACCTTTGAAAGGGAAGAGATTTCAGACCTACAGTGAGAGTCAGGAAAATACAACTGGGCAGCTGATAATGTCTGGGAGGATGGAGTGAGGTCCTAAGGTACCCACTTTGAAGGGGACTGAGGTGGCATTGCCCTAAGTACAATGCTTCTTGTATCTTACATTTGCTTCACTAAATGTCTCTTTTTCATAGTATGTGGCTGGATACCTTCTGGACAGACCTCATATATCCAGAAATGGGATTGCCTGATCATACAGTAATTTTATTATTAAGTTTTTTGAGGAACCTCCATACTATTTTCCATAGCTGATGCCCATTTTACATTCTCATCAACAGTGCACAAGGGTTCAAATTTCTGTATGTCCTTGCCAGAACTTCTTTTCTTTTCTTCCCTTTTTTTTTTTAAATAGTGACCTTCTGAATGAATCTGAGATGGTATTGTATTGTAGTTTTGATTTGTGTTTCCCTGGTGATTAGTGATGTTGAACATCATTTCTTTCATATGCTTGTTGGCCACTTGTATATATTTTGGGAGAAAATTCTGTTCAAGAATTTTACTGTTTTTTTAATTGGAGTTTTTGTGGTTGAGTTTTACATTTATATATTCTGGATGTCACTCCCTTGTCAGAATTATGGTTTGCAAATATTTTCTTCCATTTAGTAGGTTCCTTTTCCACTCGGTTGATTACTTTCTTTGCTGTACCGAAGTTTTTATGTAGTCCTATTTGTCTATTCTTTTGTTGTTGTTGCCCCTACCAGTTTACTTCTAAAACAAATTTACCTGATCCTCAAAGAGTTAAGGCTACATTAATAAAGTGCATCTATTGTTTGGGTTAAAAACTCTTAGTGGTACAGCAGAGAAGACAAGAAAAACACCAGACAAGAAATGTGTAATTTGGTATCCAAAAGATGATGGCTGTTAGTTCCCTGTGAAATACCCCGGTTTTACTTTGATGTTTCTTAATTATCATTGCATTTAAAAGCATTCTAGGTGTTCTGTATAAGAAAGACAGTTCATGCCCTGGAGGGTGGAATTAAGTACCTAGAAATAATTGTTTTTGGTTTTATAAATATGTCAAGAGGAAAGGAAAAAATTATGATTGAGAAAATTTCTCTTCCTAGATATTTCATTGTAACTAGAAAAACACCACAGTGATTAAAATTAAAAATTACTTGTAGTATCTCAAACCCAAACTAATTGAGTTTTAAATAAATACCATGTTCAAATCTAACATGATACATTTGGAAAAATAAGCCTGTTTTACACTTTAACTGGAAAATTTTGTAATTAAAATACCTCATTGAATGTAGAGAAACTTGAGAGCAAATGAAAGGTAACTTAATTTGGAAGCAGCCACGTTGTATCATTGTTGAATTAAAAAAAATTTTTTCCCTTAAAGTTCTAATTTCCCTCTATTCATGGTAATAATGACCTTTATTTCCATCCAAGTAATTGCTTTTCTAGTGTTTTGGTGGACCAATCTTCCTTAACTGCATTTTCTGTTTTTGGCCTTTTGCCAGTTGTTTTGGAGAAAAGTTTTATTTTTCATGCAGTATCAACTATTAATTAGATGGTTAACTGATCAAGTAGATATGTGCAGAGTATGTCTTTTTTCTCCCCACATCAGTGTTTATATATTTAAGTAGTAATTAGCCAATTTATTTATTTTCATTTTTAAGCATTTTATTGAATTTACTGGGGTGACCTTTGTTTATAAAATTATACAGGTTTTAGGTGTAAAGTTTTCAATACATTATCTATATTTTGTACTGTGTGTTTACCACCACAAGTCACATCTCCTTCCGTCACCATTTATCTCTCCTCTACCTTTTTCTACCGCCTCCAAACCCTCCTTCCCCTCTGACAGTCACCATACTGTTGTCTGTGTCCATGAGTCTTTTTGCATCATCTTTTTTTCTTTGCTTAATACCTTCACCTTTCTCATAACCATTTTCAGGATTTACTTTTTCCCTGGTGAAAATTCTGTAAAGGATTTAAAATCATATATAAAAATTGGTAAGGTAGAAAAATTCATATTTACTGGACACTAAATTTTTGATTATATATACATTTTATTATACCAATGGCACATTTTGTTAATATTGAAGTAGAAGTTAATGCTACTTTTCTGGTTTTTTTTAAACATGTTTTGACATGTGCACATATGTATATGGAATGAAGAGTATCTTCTATGGTTTGAGGACCTAAAGAGGTAATTAATTAGAACAATACAGCCATACAAAGAAAGTCCACTCAGTTCTCTGGCCTGTGGCATCTAATCTCCCTGTAATACACACTTCACTCTCTAGTGGATTAGGGAAATTTATCCTATCAACATGTACATACCTAACACATATACTGCTGGAAGTGCAGTGTGTTCAGATTTTGCTCTCATTCAAAATGGTGATTGGAAACAAAACATTGATTTGTTTGAATTGGTTTAGTACAAACCAAAATGTTAATTTTGCTTCAGAGCACATTAACTTTAAATATTACAAAATAAATAAATGTTTTTAAACCTAGAAATTCTGCCCTACTAGTAACTCTGGTAAGAAATATATTCACATAAAGAGATTTGTGTTTGTTCATTGATCTTTGCAGCTTCACCATGTCCCTCAACAGCAACCTGTCATTAACATGACATTTCCGTGTGGAGTACAGTGATAATTAGATCTAACGAAATGTGTGTGTGTTTGTCTAAAGTATCCATGAGAAACTGATAGTTTAAACTTCCTTGTGGGGAAGGCAGAATAGTATGGTTTACTTAAATTTTATTTTTGAGCAGAATGGAAAGGTTTAACACTTGTTATATTTTCATATTGCAGTAAGTAATACCTGGTACATTGTTTTGTTTTTGTAGTTTCAGGTTCATGTATAGATGGCAGGAATGTTTATTGAGTTGATGTCAGTGAAAGTTTTACTGATATCAAATTGTATTTCTGAAATAGAGATATGTCAGGGTAATAAATCTGTTAATAGCCAATAAGTAAACATTTTATTACTATATGTAGAATAACTTGCTGTAGATTTGCATGAGACAATATTAGACAGTATTGTATTGATTTGCTGAGAATTAAAAAAGGTGCTTTAAAAATTTTTCAGGGGTTTGTGTTCAAGCTGTACATTTGACATAGGTATGGGAGTTCCAGTTGTCTTCATTTTCCAGTCTTAACACAATTCTAATTATTTTAGAATATAATAGACATTTGAATTTTTGTGATACACATGAAACTCTTTTAGTTGCTATAGGCATTACAGATGAAGTAGAAGCTGTAACCCTGTAACACTAAGGAGCACAAAATTCATTGGCAGGAAGATACTCATTACATTAAAAAGAATAACCGTAGACCAGGGTCTGCCTGTGGTCTTCGTTTGCTTAGAAATCTGATTTTGTCAGTACACCTTTGAAAGAGATTCGTTATTCCTATACTCATTCAACTTGTTCACTGACAGGGGTGGAGGCTACCCACGCACATGCATGCATGGTGTGTGAACATCTATTTATCTGCACACCATATTAGGTGGAATATTCGTGTACTTGCATTGGCATGCTTAGTGCATTTTCTCTTCTGCAGGCAAATTTAAGTAGGGAATCAGATTATAATCCAATGTTGCTCATTGCTTTATGAGTTTGGGAGTTGAATAGAGAATATTAGGGATGGAGGTAGAGGGTGTAAGGGCCTCCTCACACTATAGGGAAACCTTTCCAGTGGCCTGTTATTTATAAAGCACACTTTATTATTATTTTTTTATTGTTGTTTAAGTATATTTGTCTCCATTTTCCCCCACCATTCCTTCTTGACCAACCCATCCCCACCTACCACCCACGTTCCTACCCTCCTTTGGCTTTGGACTCCTATTCCTGGACTGTGTCTGGAAGAGCACTGACAGAATTTACCCCACTTGTTTTTTTCTGCTTCCCATTCCCCTTTCTGACTGACAGATGCTTTTTCTTTAGATATGTTAATATTGTTAAGCAGGTACTAGCCTACTGGCTTGGGAGCTACTTCTTAAGGTGACTTTGAATGTTTGTTTTCTTATGGATCTAATGCAGATGGCAGACTCATTTAATTCATTTTAAATTTATTGGGAGATACCTCATGGTACTACCTTACATGTATTTTGTATACAAGTAGGCAAGAATAGTGGGAGGCCATAGGGTAAGACAACAGTTTTCTGGAGGAAAAAAGTTTTTGGCTTGTTTGGTTAATAAAAGGCTTTGAGACGAGTTAAATACTTGGTAGAGAAAGTTTCTATCGTTAAATGTCATGTAGAGAAATATCTTGATCTGAGATTGGCCTTATATATTGATGTAAAAAACTGCTCAGTGGTTGGCTGCTGGCCGGGGAATCAGAGGGTTGCCAGTTCCATTCCCAGTCTAGGGTACTTGCCTGGGTTGTGGGCTGGGTCCCCAGTGGGGGACACACAAGAGGCAACCACACATTGATGTTTCTATCTCTCTCTTTCCTTCCCCTCTGTCTAAAAATAAATAAATAAAATTAAAAAAAGAAAGCTTCCTTTTAAAAAGAAATAAAATACTTCTAGTCAGTAGAGGTGTTGTGTCTGTGTGTATTTAATCTCTGAATCTGTCTTCTATGTGACAGGAGAGTTCCTCAATGTATTTGGGCTTCTCTTTTCCATTATACAATTAGCGTCAAGTTAGATTTTAAATTTTAATTGTGTGATGTTCAACATCTCTTTTTATATGGTATTATTTTACAGGTACCAAAAAGGACCAAAAAGTTAAATTTATACCATTAACTTCACAGTGGTTGATTCTAGCAACTTCCCAGTTTAATTTTTTACTTTAGTCTTTTGTCCCTCTTAAAACACTTTAATATCAATTAGATTCTGACTGGAGAGAAAAATTTGTTAAGGGAAGAGAAGGTAGCAAGGTGAGGCACTGAATATCTACTGGACACCCAAAGGACAGATATTGGTGGACAAGGGAGCCACCCGTTGTGATCCCCTTAGGTGTAGTCTGACTTTTATTCTTACATATTTTCAGTGTGCAGTCTGTAAATTTCAGAGCGGTCATCATACAGTTGTGTAATGTGAGAATTTTATTAGGTATTGTAAACCCATAGGGCTTAATATGTTTCAAGATTTAAGTTTGAAAAGGTGTTAGAACAAAAAATAAAGTGGGGGTGATGCTGAAGAGAAGGGAGAAATTGTACAGGAAATGTTGAACACTGATAAAAATGTAGTTAGATACATTGAAAAACGAAGGGCCAGTTAAAAGGAGTGGCATGAAGTTTGTTTTTATGTGCTTCCAAACACCACATTCACCATGTTTTTTCCAGGATCTTTGACGGTCTCCTTATCTTGTGCCCTCTCATCTACTGGGCAAAATCCTGTTAGATCTGCCTCCTGATTATCGCCCATTTACTACCCGGCTTCCGTTTCCCTGGTCCAAGCACCATCACCCTTCACCTGGAATACTCAGTACCTTCTCACTGGCCTAGTGCTGCTATTTTTGCCTCTCTTCTGCCCATGATACTCAGACTATTCTTCACAGAGAAGTAGCTCTCCTGTCTCAAAACCTTTGAGTGACTTCCTGTCACGCTTGTAATCCTGCTGTGACTGAAAAGGATATATGTGAGATGAGATCTCTGCCCAATGCTCCAACATTTCCAACCACTGCTCACTCTGCTGCTGTTATACTGACCTTCTTGCTGTTCCCTGAACATGCCACACTTGCACTTACCCCTCAGGCCTCTGCACATGGTTTTCCTCTGCCTGGCCTGATCTTCTCCCAAATTTTTGCATGACTTCCTACCTCATTTTATTCAGTTCTCCTCTGAAATGTTACCCTATTCACAGAGTACTTTGTGAGGACTTCCTACCCCTGCTGTGTCTGCATACTGTATGCATCTCTGACCTCTTAACCCTTTTTTCTTTAGCACCTTTATCACCACTTGAAAATTTATGTATTTATTTTTGTTTATATGTACTTTACTATTTGCCTGCAACCCACCCCCAAGGATATCAGACTCCGTAAGAACGGGGACCTTTGCCTGTTCTGGTAATTTCTGAATTTCTACTACCTGTATCAGTGGCTAGTATGGGAAACAGTCAACAGGATATTTAGTGAATGAATGAATATACATTCTTTCTTTCATAAACAAATTCTTTATCAATTTTCATGAGCACTGAATTATTCTGTGGAGGATTATTTATAGCACCTGCTGTTGCCATGTTCTGAACTGTTTTTTGGAGCATTGGTTTCCAGGGTAGATGTAAACACCTCAAGGGGTGTGCAAATATCATCCTATAAGATGTGGGAAAAATATATTATGAATTTCAAAAAAGATTATTTAAATCTATTTTTAGAGAGTGGGGAAGGGAGGGAGAAAGAAAAGGAGAGAAACATGGATCAGTTGCAACCTGGGCATGTGTTCTGACTGGGAATTGAACCCGTGATGTCACCTTTCGCTTTACTGAACAGTCCCCATCCAACTGAGCCTCAATGATCAGGGCTACAAATTGTATTTATCTCAGGGCTACAGTACAGATTGTATTGTGTTTATGTTTTATGGTGTACAGGACATCTTAGTACAAATATAAGGGATGCTCTGTGCAGTCAAAAAGATTAAGGCTGTGGATTGAGCATGATCTGGGCAAGGATGGTTAACTTTTTTTAAAGCAAAATGTATCTCCCTAGTCAGGCTGCTTCACAGATTCGATGGCGGTGGTACCACTACTGAGAGTATATAAAAATTTTCCCCATTATGCAGAAGATCACACAGATCTAATATTTGGTTATAAGTGAGATATGAAAGTCGGGACCCCAAAAAAACTCTTGGAATTTATTTAGGAAAAATTGTGTATAGTATTTATTCTTACATGTTTAAACTTTAGTCACAAAGGGAGAATTCAAAGTGTTCTCCCTTTGATGCAGTTCACCTATTGATACGTTTTTTCCACTGCTCAAAAGTTTTTGAACTCATCAATTTCAATGCCTTTCAGTGCTTCTGCTATTTTTTGTCCTCTTTTCACATTGGTAAAATATTTCCCTTTGAGGGCTTTTTTCATCCGGGGAAACAAAAAAAATGTCTCTTGAGCAAGATTGGGTGAATAGGAAGGGTAGAGCACAGGGCTTCTCTGTGTTTTTGGTGAAAAACTGCTGACCAGTCAGTGTGGTGTGGTCAGGTGTGCTTGTAAATCACCCATCAAGAAACAGGCAGATATGTTGAAAGAGTCTTCAAAAAAAAATTCACTGAAGCTGAACTCAGCCTCTCACAATAGTGCTGATGGGTTCCTGGAACACTCATGTAGCTGGGGAGCCCTGTACTATAAGGGGCCCACCCTCCAGAAGATAACTCCGTTTTTTTTTGGTGGGGGTTCCCAGCCTTGTATGAAATTCAGTATAAATATGTGTATCAACATTTATTTCTTTATATTCAATTTCTTACGGAATTTTCAAGTCTTTTCAGTTAAAGTGACCTGTGATGGGGCCCTTTGTACCTATGTATAAAAGTATGTGAGTTATTTCAGTGATGATTCAAAACTGCTACCTAGTTGATCTGTTTCTGGGTGATCTCTGCTTTTCGTTAATCTTTGAATAAGTCTTTTCCCTCATTTTGAATTTCTGTGCCTTCAGTTTTTTTAAACAACTTTATTGAGATATAAGTCACATACCATACAATTCACCATTTTAAGTTTTACATTAACTTTTAATTATTTTGTAATTACAATTTATACAATTTTGAAAACATAGAGAAATAAATAAATGATAATCTTAGAATTTGGAAGGAAATTTAGTTAGGTAATCATTATGTAGTACCTTCTCAAATTAAAGGAAGTTTTATAACATTTGAAGACTTGTTTATAAAATATTTGACAGGGTTCATAAATATGAATGAAACACTGAAGTAATTAGTATACTAATAAATATCCTAAGGAAACTTAAAAACCACAAGTAAACAGATATAATTAAGTATTATCCTTTATAAAATTGTCACCCTAGAAGATCATACACTGGTGGTGGCATAACTCACAGTGTTTTTAGAGTGCTTCATTTGACATTGGTTTCAGACAGCCTATGTCTAATTCTTCTAAGTATGTTCAGTGCTAGCAATTTTCTGTGACATTAGTTTTTTATGTATATTTTGTTGATTGTGCTATTATAGTTGTCCCAGTTTTTTCCCTTTGCCCCCTCTACCTTGTATCCCCCTTCCTTCCTGCAGTCCCCCGCTTAGTTCATGTCCATGGGTTGTACATATAAGTTTTTGGTTTCTTTATTTCCTATACTATTCTTAACATCTCCCTGTCTATTTTGTACCTACCAACTATGCTTCTTAATCCCTGTACCTTTTCCCTCATTCTTCTCCTTCTACCTCCCCACTGATAACCTTCCGTGTGATCTCAATTTCTATGATTCTGTTCCTGTTCTAATTGTTTGCTTAGTTTGTTTTTGTTTTAGATTCAGTTGTTGATAGTTGTGAGTTTGTTGTCATTTTACTGTTCATAGTTTTGATCTTTTTCTTAAAGAAGTCCCTTTAACATTTCATACAATAAGGGCTTGGTGATGATGAACTCCTTTAACTTTACGTTGTCTGGGAAGTACTTTGTTTGCCCTTCCATTCTAAATGGAGCATCGATGGAATGGAGCTTTGCTGGGTAGAGGAATCTTAGTTGTAGGTTCTTGCTTTTCATCACTTTGAATACTTCTTCTCAGCCTCTTCTTGCCTGCAAAGTTTGTTTTGAGCTGACAGTCTTATGGGAACTGTTTTGCAGGTAACTCTTTACTTTTCTAATGCTGTCTTTAAGATTCTCTCTTTATCTTTAATTGTTGGCATTTTAATTATGATGTTTCTTGATGTGGCCCTCTTTGGGTCCAACTCGTTTGGGACTCTCTGTACTTCCTGGACTTATATGTCTATTTCCTTTGCCAAAGTAGGGAAGTTTTCTTTTATTATTTTTTCAAATAAGTTTTCAATTTCTCACTCTTCCTCTTCTCCTTCTTACGTCCTTGTAATTCAAATGTTAGCATATTTGGAGATGCTGTGACCTAAGTTTTGATTTCCTGAATCATTAAGAAGTTAAGCCTGGTGAACATGGTAGGTGATAAAACCAGATAGTTCCATTTTTGGTAAGAAAAAAATTAGCACAATTAATTTTTATCATGTAGCTTATATGTTGGCTCTGGAAGTAGTTACAAGTGAAGAATTTCAGAAATGTTTTGCACTAAGTTACATCATTGGAATAAGTGCAGTGTTTGGAAGTAACAACTGAGATATATTAATTTTTTTCCCCACCAGTAATGGAATTTTCAAAGTCCATGGAAACTCATTTGGCTATATAAGAATCAGTGTAAAATTCTATGCATGTGTAGATTTATATATCTGTGCATGCTTATAAACATCTTTGTACCCACCAAATTTTGTATTTTGTATTCTGATGTAACTCTGCTTCATGTGACAAGTACCTGATAAATTCTACTTCAGGGTAAATCTTGTGGAATCTGAGTAAAATTACTATAGGTCATGGTCTGAGAAGGTGTGCAAAGGCAAAAAATATAAAGAAATAATTTAAGATGTGAGACTGTGCAACTATATAAATAGTTTTATGTGAGGTCTGTCTGGAAAAAGTCCAGCCATTGTAATATAATGAGAATGCTTTGCACTACATTGATGTAAGTTGACAGCCAAGGAGAATGGACTGGAATGTGTGTGTGTGAACAATGATGACTTCACTGTACTAGTCAGTGGGGTCGGAGATGCTGTTGAGTGAGCATGCGTACTGTGTGGCTATTGCATGCAATATGACTGAGTAGAGCAATGAATCTGCATCCAATTTTGTGTGAAATGTGAACCTTCCTCTGTGGAAATTATTTTGATGATTCAGAAGGCCACAGTAGTGGGCAACTTGGCATCTTTGTTGCAACAGCATGCTCCCACTAATGCATCATATCTCGTGTAGTTTTATTAGGGAGCCATGAAATCACCCAGGTGGCTCTGCCCCTTTTCATCCCAGATTTGCTGCCCTGCGACTTCTGGGTTTTCCCAAAACTAAAATCACCTTTGAAAGGGAAGATATTTCAGACTGTTGATGAGGTTGAGGAAAATGCAACAGGGACAGCTAATGATGATTGGGAGAACTATTTGAAGTCCCAAGGTGCCTGCTTTGAAGGGGACTGAGGCATCGTTGTCCTGTGTAGTGTTTCTTATATTTTATATCTTCTTCAATAAATATCTGTATTTTTCATATTACATGGTTGATACCTTCTGGACAGACCTCATCATTATAGAGCTCTTTAGTTAGAAATTAGATGGGTCGTCACATGGCCTATACTGTATACTTTTTTTAAATGTATTTTATTGATTATGCTATTACAGTTCTCCCATTTTCCCCCCTTCATTCCCCTTCACCCTGCACACCCTCTCCCACTTACATTCCCCCCCTTTAGTTCATGTCCATGTATCATGGTTAAAAGTTCTTTGGCATCTTCATCTCCTATACTATTCTTACCTTCCCCCTATTTTCTACCTACCATCTATGCTACTTATTCTCTGTACCTTTTTCCCCTTCTTACTCCCCTGTTGATAACCTTCCATGTGATCTCCATTTCTGTGGTTCTGTTCCTGTTCTAGTTGTTTGCTTAGTTTGCTTTTGTTTTTGTTTTAGGTGTGGTTGTCAGTAACTGTGAGTTTGTTGTCATTTTACTGTTCATATTTTTAATCTTTTTCCTAGATAAATCCCTTTAACATTTCATATAATGAGGGCTGGGAAATGATGAACTCCTTTAACTTGACTTTATCTGAGAAGCACTTTATCTGCCCTTCCATTGTAAATGAAAGCTTTGCTGGATAGAGTAATCGGGGATGTAGGTCCTTACCTTTCATGACTTGGAATACTTCTTTCCAGTCCCTTCTTGCCTGTAAGGTCTCTTTTGAGAAATCAGCTGACAGTCTGATGGGAACGCCTTTGTAGGTAACTGTCTCCTTTTCTCTTGTTGCTTCTAGGATTCTCTCCTTATTTTTCATCTTGGGTAATGTAATTATGATGTGCCTTGGTGTGTTCCTTCTTGAGTCCAACTCCTTTGGGACTCTCTGAGCTTCGTGGACTTCCTGGAAGTCTGTTTCCTTTGCCAGAATGGGGAAGTTCTCCTTTATTATTTGTTCACATAACTTTTCCACTTGTTGCTCCTCCTTTTCTCCTTCTGGTATCCCTATAATTCAGATGTTGGAATGTTTAAAGATGCCCCGGAGGTTCCTAAGCCTCTCCTCATTTTTTTGAATTCTTGGATGTTTTTTCTGCTTGGATGTTTCTTTCTTCCTTCTGGTCCACACTGTTGATTTGAGTCCCAGTTTCCTTCCCATCACTGTTAGTTCCCTGCACATTTTCCTTTATTTCACTTAGCATAGCACTCATTTTTTAAAAATCTAATTTGCAGCCAAATTCAACCAGTTCTGTGAGCATCCTGATTACCAGTGTTTTGAACTGTGAATCTGATAGGTTGGCTGTCTTTTTTCTGGAGCTTTGATCTGTTCTTTTGTTTGGCCCATTTTTTTTGCCTTGCCAAGTCTGTTACATAGTGAGAGGCTGAGCCTTAGGTGTTCGCCCGGGTGGGGCATCCCACTAGCTGCTAGTGACACTCTGTAGGGGCGGGCTCTGAGAGGCAACAGTGGGGCTTGTTCCACTCTCTGTCGGATTTCAGTCACTTCCTCTGCTTCCTTCAAGCAAATTGGGCCCTCTGGTGCTGATTCTCGCGTGGGTGGGTTTGTGTACATTCTAGGACCCTATGGTTCTCCAACCAACTCTCCTGTGAGGCTGAGTTTCTCCTGAGTTTCTCCTGTTGCCGCCTCAACCCCCACAGGTGTTTTCAATCAGATGTTTGAGGCTTATATCCCGGTGCTTGGGCCCTGGGTTGCACAGTCCATCCCACTCCCCAGTTGTTTCTCCCAGTTTATCTGCGTGGGAATGTGGGACCGCCCACTTCACCAGCAGCTGCCTTGCCAGCCAGCTGCAGCCTTGCATGCCCTACTCCACAATCTGATGCCTCACCGGGTCTGCTGCTGCCTTGCTGCGAGTCCTCTCCGCCCAGTTGCCCATCTCCTTCCCTCCTGCTGGTCTGGATGAGTGTTTCTCCTTTGACTCCTTGGTTGTAGGACTTCCCTACAGTTCGATTTTCTGTCAGTTCTGGTTGTATTTTGTTTTTAAATTCTTGTTCTTTTGGTTGTGCATAGAGGTGCAGTGTGTCCACCTATACCTCCATCTCGGCCGGGAGTCTTATAATTAAGCAAATCTACCTTGAGCATAAATAAATGCTACAGACATTAGTAATAAGAAAGCTAGTGAAGTACAAATTTGTGTATGTAACTGTTTCTGCGGCAGTCTTATCCATACTTATATTTGACAAAAGTCAAAGGAAAAGTAGTTGCTAAAGTAGAATATGATTTTATTTTGGATTTTTTTGTGTGCTTTAAGATTTGTTTTTGAATTCCTTTAAGTTGTGGTTTGAAGTAACACTTATAAATCAGTTTGTTTATGATTACTTCCTGATTATCAGTTAAGAATAGCATTAATTTGTTGTTATTGAACTTCCTTCTAATTCACCTTTCAACCTCTTTTTTAAAAGATTATTTATTTATTTTTAGCGAGAGGGGAAGAGAGGGCTAAAACAGGGAGAGGGACATCAATATGAGAGAGAAGCATCAGTTGGTTGTTTCTCGCTTCTATGCACTCTGACTAGGACTGAATCTGCAGTCCAGGCATGTGCCCTGACCAGGAATTAAACAGGCAACCTTTCACTTTTCTGGCCAATGCCCAACCAACTGAGCCACAGTGGTCAGGGATCATCTTCCTACCTCTTGTCCACAGCATAAGATGCCAATTTTAGCATGAAATCTGTAGATCTCAGCATAATTTTATTTTTAAAATTATCAAAAGCAATTTTGAAAATCAGTTTTATTAAGTCACAACCACACCCTATTTAAAAATTTGTAGATATTTTTTCAGGAATGAGAATTCAAGAAATAAAAAGGTTCTGTAGAACTTTCTGATTTGAAAGAAAGCTAAGACTAATAAATATTAGGGTCAGCTTTTCTTGTGTTAACTATAATCTGCTGGGTATTTTCTTTTAGCCAAACATAAAAGTATACTTACATATAACCAGCATACTAGTCTTCTTACATAGTTCTGTAAAAGTGGAGAGGACTATTAGCAGGTCCTGTTATAAGGCTGAAGGCTTTGCTGGACCACAACCTAAGTGCGTCATTAACAGTGCCTTAGGGGAACCACATGTACTGTGTTCATGGACCACTTGGCTCATGAGATGGGATTTGTCTTAATTCATTGTCATGTGCTCTAATTTGTGGGAGTATAAGGTCTAGCTGCTTTACCTTGGATGGATTCTCAATGTTTTATCTTGTTCCAGGAGTATTATCATACTTGAGAATGCACTTAATTACAAGCTTTATGTTTTCTAACACCTATTCACAATACCTCCTGTTCACTACACCTGTCTTCATCCCTGGAATCATGTGCTGGTTGAGGGCACTATATAACTTGGAAGATGGAGGCTGTCAAACTTGAAACCTACCTCCATTTTTTGGTGTCTTCTATTTTGAGATTTTGGAACTTTCTATTTAAAACCTGTTTGGGGGGGTTAATTTTATCAGAACATTGAATTTATATTTGGTAAGAGACTAGTAAACATGATTTATTATTATTGGGTATTTCTCAGTATATCATAGTCAGATCGATATTTGTTGTGTTTTTATAAACTGCATTATAGGTTTTGTTTTAATAAAATTTTTTACTGAATTCATGTCTAAACTGAGACTCTTCCTTAGAAAAAGAATGCTTCAGAATATTTCTCGTGATCTTTTGAGATTAAACACAGTAGGATCTTAGGGAATTTTAGTTTTTTTATGTATATGTATAATCTGTCTCTTCAGTTTCCTGAATTTACCCTTCATTTGAGCTTATTACACTTTATTGTCATCAACTGTTTGTGTGTCTATTACATTCATTGCTCTGTAGATTCTCAGGTATATAATTTTGATTGTTTTATTTTTCTTTATCAAGGAACAAAGTCCTAAGTGGTTCATAATTTAGAAATAATTTATTTAATAGTTTCACACTTTAATTTTGCTCAAAACTTATGGTTTTGGGGTATCTTGGCATTATATCTTGGACAAACTTTTAATGGGCAAAATTACATTATACTGCCTTGTATATTCTATTTTTAGAGTTTAATGTTATCCCTGATTGAGAAACTCATGACTAGAACTGTCAGACTTTTCTAAATGTGTTTGGTCAATATGCAGTCTTCTGTAGAAGGTGATTCTTTTCTACCAAACAAATTTTATACAGTCGTCTTCCTTAATTTGTAATGTAGGCTCAGTGAAAGCCACAGGGTATTCCCTCCCACCCCGGGAAATCTTTAAAGAGATGTTTGAACAAATCAAAATATGCTTATAACTTAAAAGAAATAATTTGATGTGGCAAGTTTTAAATTAAAATAAAAAAGACATACACACTGCATAACTTTTCTCTGAGTCTTCGGTTTAAGTCCTCTGTCATATAATGCCAAAAACTTTGTTCTGAGCTACGTGTGTGTTGAAACATGTATGCCTGTCCTAGTGTCATAACTAATTATATCTCTCGTATGCTTACTTCTAGTAATTGGAAAGTAGACCTACCGCAGCATACGATTTAACATTTAGTTTTATCTTGAGGACCTGCTATAGAAATCAAATTTTCTACTGTGCAGCAACTTGACATTGTAAACCAATATTAATATTTTAACTATATCGTCCACTTTGTGTTTTGCAGAAATGGTGTACTTTGAGGGAAGAAAAATTTCAGGGGTTCTTAAAAGCTCATCTGTCTTTACCAGTAATTATACAGTACTACTGATTCACTTTTAGTTTTGACTGAGTTATTTTATCTGTGAATTAGAAATTGGTACTCTGATGTTGTTATAGCAAAGTTTTATGGGATTTCTTTTTTACCCAAAGTTAGGCAAGATTGTAGCTGGGGCAAACCTGCTGTTGCTTTGGTTACTTAATCTTCATGGATTGGGCTAAAATAATTTGGGGCTTATTCTATGAAAATACATTGAGTAGAATATTCACAGACTTAGAAATCCTGTCTTGGACATGCTTGTGACTGGGGCAGCAAACAGTTTCTTATATGCACCAGCATGTATGAAAATATGTGGTCCTTGTCCATGCCTGCTGAAAGAGGACTTTACCATTCTTCAGTCTCTGAGCTGCAGTCTTGTCGCAATTAAAGTCTTAGGACTGGGAGCAGTTAATGCTGCTGATAGATTGTGGTATTTAGCATTGTGCTGTGTTCCATGGTGATCTAGTTCTGTAGACTTACAGGATTCTAGTTAGAACTTGGGCAAGAGTGTTCCAAAGAATTTGTTTTAATTTAATATTTTTACAGAAAGAAGTACAGTGACCTTTCTTATTAATAGTCAGGTTTTTAGACTGAAGAAATAGTGAAGAGATTGTGCAATGCTGTCATTGATAATTGTTTAAAATTTAACACTGAAAATGCTGGGATTTTCTTTTCTTGTTAAACCAAAGCATTTCTTGCTTTGAAGTTTCTTTCCTTTCATTCTTTTATTATAGTTGAAAATAAAATTCTTCAATATTGAATTTCAAACTTAGTTCTATCCTCTTATTATGTACTAAATTAGTTTTTATAAATTCTGTATTGTTCTGTCGTATGCTAACTTAGTATACACAGGCATTGAACTTGAATGTTTTGTGTTCTGAAATGTGGGATTTGGATTCTTGGTTTAATTTTTCTGTTTTGAAAACTGAACTCCCAGCAGTTTCTAATCAGTATATCAAGACCTTTTACCTTAAAAAGTCAGACTGCTTAAACCTAAGCACCTTAGGTTTAAGCCATCTAACTTTTGAAGACCATGACTGTAAAAAGCATGTGTTAAATAATGAGAGTGTCTTTCTATTTTTAAAATGTTCATTTCTCTTAGAGTTTTTGGTGTCTCAAATTAATGCAGTTGTATTTGATTTTTAAGAATAACTGATGATTAAACCTGAATTTGCAATGGATAGACCACTTAAGAGAAAGGGTTATTTCCGAGTGTGGGGCATTCTGGCAGTGCATGGGAGGCTGGCCTCTGGCCTGCCTGACAGGAACAGGCCTTCCCACTCATCAGTGACTGTCAAGTACTAAGAGGTGGAAGATGTTAAGGCTTGTTTGCTGTTCTGCACCTGGAGTTGCTGCCACCTCCACAGGGTGCTTAGAAATTTGGGGAGATGTTTCTGTTTGTTACAAATGACTGAAATAGGTATCTCATGCTATGTGGTGGGCCAAGGACACCTCTTTGTCCCAACTGAAGACTGCACTCACAATGATGACCTGTTCTGTCTGAAATATCAGTGCCTCTACTGAGAAACCCTGGATAGTTAATATAAAAAATGAAAAATATTGGTAAAAATGACTTTTGGCTCCTAGAATTCTCATCTTACATCCTATTTTATTTTTTTTTTAATTTTAAAAGATTTATTTTTAGAAGGAAGGGAAGGGAGGGAGAAAGGGAGAGAAATGTCAATATGTAGTTGACTCTCATGTGACCCCCACTGGGGATGTGGCCTGAAACCCAGGAATGTGCCCTGACTGGGAATTGAACCCATGACTCTTTGGTTCACAGTCTGTACTCAATCCACCGAGCTGCACCAGCCAGGGCTCTTACATCCTATTTTAAAAGGACTGTTTCTGTTTCAGTATGTACTTGGTTGAACCCCAAATACCACTTCTTAATGTTCTTGACTGAATGTTATTTCAAAAGGTATATGGATATTTTATACACTTGGCATATTAAAAATATTTAGTCATGAGCCCCAAGTCAAACTTGGAGATACCCACTGATGCAAATACCCATCAAATTGTGTCAGTGTTTGCCATATCAGCACATTATAAGTGAGCTGAAACTCATTTCTAAATGTTTATAATTAAAAAAATTAACTTTGTGAGAAATTTCTAAACTGTTGAAAGATTTTTAAATCAAGAAAAAAATAGAGTAAATAAAAATGGAATTAGATGTAAGCAAGTATTTTCCAATATTCATTGCTTTCTCATGTTAGTACCAGTTCTGAAATTTCAACTGGGAAGAGAAAGTCTAATATAAGGCCCTATTTTTGAGTAACATTCAATTGGGAATCACTACTTGATGGATAGCATAGTACTCAAGCTTTCTTTTCTTGCACACAGATTTATAGTCGTGTTACAGGCTTAAAGTAGCTCAGAAATGTTTAATAAAACCCATTAGTTGGTGGTAGAGTTTCAATTCTAAAAAAGCAGCTTAATTGTATGTATTAGCTTAAGAATGGCCATAAGTAACATTTCAGTACAATCACAGGACAAACAGAATAATAAACTGGCCTTATTTTGGTCTTATAACAAAGTGTATTAGCTTTGGAGAGGAAAAGATATGCTTTTGGATATGGATACCACTATTTACTATGGTAGAATCTTGTGCAAATTCCATTAACTGTTTGTGTTGTAAAAAATGCGTAACATAATATTTACCCTTTTGACCACATTTAAAAAAAATCCTCACCCAAGGATATGTTCTTACTTTTTTTTTCTTAGAGGAAGAGGGTGGGGGGGAGAGAGAGAGAGAGAGAAAGAGGGGGGGGATTGTGGAGAGAAACATTGATGTCAGAGAGAAGCATTAATCACTTGCTTCCCATATGTGCCCTGACCAGGGATTGAAACTGCCACCTAGGTATGTGCCCTGACCTGGAATCAAACCCACAACTTTTTGGTGTATGGGATGATGCTCCAATCAATTGAGCCACCTAGTCAGGGCTTGACCACTTTTAAGTGTATATGGTTCAGTAGCATTAAATATATTCTCATTGTGCCTTTAAAAAAATTATTTAGAAATAACTTTTAGCTTACAGAAAAGTTGGGAAAATAGTATAATGAGTTTCAATAAACCCTTCACCTACATTCCCCAATACTAACATTTTTCATGACCATGTAATTTAAAAAAATCAAGAGATAATTTATATACCACAAAGTTCAGCATTTTAAAGTGTAAGCCAGTATTTTTTGTATATTCACAAGGTTATGCAACCATCACTGCTATTTAATTCTAGAACATTTCTGTCACCTAGAAAGATACATTGTACCTGATAGTAGTAACTCTCCATTCTCACTTCCACCTAGATCTTGGCAACTTTTACTTTTGACCCACTGTGAAATATAATAGTATTAATACTGGAGTATTTTGAGATAGCATGTGTGAAAATGCCTAGCATGGTGTCTGTCTAATGCAAGCCAAATGCTCATTAGTTTCTTTTTCCTCGTCATATATAGGGAAAACAAAATATCATATGTAGATATGTATGGACTTTTGGAAACTGGGATGCCAGTGAAAACTGTTTCTTTTCTCAGGGAGAAATCTTGTTAGTTTAGCAGATGAACAATTTCCAAGACACTCAAAGACATAATGGAGGTTATTATATTAAAATAGCTTATGTAAGGTAAAATAGCCTGTGAAACTCCAAAAATATGTTTGTAAAATTGTGTTTTGTACACAGAGGGTAGGGAAAAATCTTTTGCAAATAGATGACCATCATGTATGCCAATGTTTTCATTGATTAATCTTTGAAGTCATCTCTTTTTGGATACATTTTATATATCAATTTTTTAAACATTTCAAACTTTCTGTGTTTCACTTCATAACAAGGTATGATAAATACCACAGTGTGGTAAAACCAGTGAAAGTATCTTAAGAGTTCCATTGTTATCTTAAATGACACTTAGGAACACCTCATGACCTGGATTTAATTATCCTTTGATGATATGATGGTTTGAGTGTGAGCATACTGTGTAGCTAAGATACCTGCATTTTGAAGAATACTTAGTTATGGTTCTGAATACCTTACCACAAATGTTGCAAATGTTTTAAATATTTATAGTGTAATAGGAAGCAGCATAGGTAGTGTAGGGTAAGAAAGCGTATGACTGAGAAAGGCCTAAGTTGGAATGCCAACTCTGCGGTGGGAAGTATGTGAAGGAACACAATTTCTGGAAGCCTCAGTTTCCTCATTGGTAAACTGGGAGGATAACAACCATGGTTGCATAGGGTTGGACTGAGGATTGAATTAGACATAGTCTGGGTTAGGATCAGCACAGTGCCTGACATAAAATAAAAACTTCTTAAAATGGTAGATGTTATTCAGATGTCATTATGTGTTGCTTAAAGAAAGGACTCTGTAAGTTCTGTGATGCTGACTAATTTATGTGACCTTTTTATGTGATTGGAACATTACAAATTTGGTAATTTCTTCTTGAGATAAGCAGTGTTCAAATGAATCTGAAGGCCAAAAATGTGTTAATTACCTAACTGTTACCCTGGGTGACAGTGATGGAACTGGTGGGATCATTTCTGCCAGAAAGGCTAATTTTTAAAAATATCAAGATATAATACTTACAGTTTAAAGTTAGGCCTGCCTGTTGTGAAGTGGCTAAAATGTTTTGTGGTATTTTTAAAAGTAAAAAAATATAAGGAAATTGTCCATTTTGAAAATGTACTGATAGGCAGTAACCCTTCTTAGATGAGCAGTCTTAGTCTTGCTTTACAATAGAACTACTGAATTAAATATGACTGAAATGTTCTTTTGTTGTCAATTTCATAAAACATGACTCTATATGGTTTTTGTGGCTGCAAGAAGCATAGGATTATCAGTTTTTCCCAGTCACTCGACCTGGTAATTGTTTTTAAATTTTGATTATCTTACTAAGTTCTTGAGTCTTAGTGACAAAACTATGTAAGTGTTTGTCACAAAGCTGTTTGGAAAGGTATAGACACTGAAGTTATTTTGTCCTCATGACATTAAAGGAAAACCACTTTTTATAATAGGGTGAATACTTGTGAGCAGAAGCAAAGATCATGCTATGGAGTGAACTTTTAAATGACAGCTAATGTTAGCATGACTTAGGGGAAGATGCCAGGTCAACTGTGGGCATTCATTAGCTTCGTGGATATGAAATGACAGTCTGTTTCGCCCTTAATGCCAGGGATACCGAATTTTCTTTAAAAAGCAAAGGGAAGGAGCATATGTGGCAGCCAAAATGAGATGATAAGAAATTAAATGGTCAGGACCCAAAGCATCCAAGGAATAGTAGGGGTTAGGGTGTGTGCGAGATAAGCATTCCAGATAGGCACTGTGGTATGGACTAGAAGGCACAAGGTCTGTTTTTTTTCTAACCCAGACTCTTTCTCTGACTAGCTGTTTGATGTTTGTGACTTCTTCAGAACTCCTTATCTGAAGAGTAGATGAAATGAAGGATGGAAAACAGGTTTCAACTGATAGATTGGTAATGGCTGTTTAAACAGAAGGATTCTGAGACTGTACCTTGGGTCATTGGGAAGGAGTTGAGCAGTTGCCGGTGACGATCATAGGGTGGTCTTGTATGTGATTGTGTGCTTATAGGCAGACACATTTGCATGTAGATACATGTACCACATTTGTTGACACATGATTAAGAATCCTTTCAATACCAGGTATATATCAGAGATTCCATATAGGACTGAGATGATTTTCTAATCAGCCTTTGAATTTCTGTCTGAAATTTAGCCTAACAGACATATAGTGATGGCATCCAGGAAGGAATGAAGTGGTTGTTGCCAGAGCTAAAGAGCATATAGTAAGCTTTAAATAGACTCATGGGTTCCCTTCTAACCTTTACCTTGAAACGTGTGACTCAAAACTAATAGGTCCCTTCAGAAAAGCCCTCTAATGAACCACAGTTACTTAAATGTTTATCACTACTTAATATTTGATATAAGGTATTTATTTCTATTCTATGATAACTTACACAACTGAGTAGTATTTTGGGGTGTATTTCAGTACCAGATAGAAGGAAGGCAGGTAAGAGAACTGGTGATGTAACTTTTGCTAGGTTGATACATAGCATAATATAACAGAACATTAAAAGATACAGCATCCTTAGCAATGAGTGCCAGTTATGATTGGTTCAGCAATACTGAAAGCAAATAAAATTGCTTTCAGATGCATAATATATAAAAACACTGTTGGGCAATTATGCTTACTTTAAGGAAAGAATCCTTATGTTTCTAACATCTTTCATTATGAAAATTACACAGAGTTATTAAAGACAATCTATTATATTAGAAACTAGTTTAGTGACTTTTTTGTATTAGGCCTTTATGCAACAAGGTGTCTATGTAAGAACTAACTTTTGTAAGCTCACCTCCACTGACCAACAAAATTAGTTTTCCTTCATGTGCATTTAAGACATTACATGTAGCAAACATATTTGTGGCACACACTGTTTTAAAAAATTTCTTTGTATCTGTCTCAACCAGCATTAAGATTGTCCCTGCCCAAGGGCAAGAGTCATGTTTTATTCATGTTTGAGTCACTAGAGCTAGTATAAGCCTAGAATACAATAATTCCATAAATTCGAATCAATAGCTGAAAGTCAGCTTTACCTAAGAGCAACTGTGAGCTACCAGGTGAAGATCATGTTCACTTTGAAGTTGGGAAGTCTGTAAATATACTGGATTTTCCATTGGGCAAATCCTGTAGGTTAGCCTGTTCTGTTTGATCAGTTTTTATGGAAAAATACACAAAACCTGGAAAGTGAGTGGTAACAACTTGCCTTTCTTTTGTTTTTCCTGTAAAAGTCTTTCTAGACTTAAAATGTCAGAGATCTGTGCATGAGAAAAAAAAACTCCAAAGAAACATATTTGGTTAAAAATATGTGGTAAGTTGAAACTTGTGTACAGTATAAATACAGGGTGATATGTGCATTATGTGCATTATTTAAGTAGACCTAAACATCTGGTAGTCTAAGCCATCAGACTTGCACAGCTGCAAAGGACAGTTGTGGATCTTGTTAGGTTTTGGCATCTGAGTATTTGGTTGCCTTCCATGGTTGGTATTTTTACACCACAGAGCATAAAATACAAAAAGCAGAGCATAAGTGAAAGAGTGGTTGCCCTGAGCTTTCTAAATTGTGGGGCCTAGGTGTGATGGTAGTGGAAAACAGTGCCTGGGGAACTCAAATATCAGGCTGTTGGGGCTCTCATGTTCTGATTCCTCATCTTTGAAATGGCATAAGAATACCTCCTTGTATACAGCTTAGGTGGATTAATGTGATAATGTGTTCTTTAAAAATTGTACTTCTGAGATTTTATTTACCTCATTCTACAAGCATTTTTTAAAGATTTTATTTATTTTTAGAGAGGAAATGAAGGAGAAGGAGAAAAACGTCAATCTGTTGCCTCCTGCACACCCCCAGCAGGGGACCTTGCCTACAACTCAGGCATGTGCCCTGTCCAAGAATTAAAGCATTGAATTGGCAACCTTTTGGTCCACGAGGTGACACCCAAACCACTCAGCCACACCAGTTAAGGCTCATTTTACAAATATTATTTGAGGACCTTTTTTTTTATGCCAGATTTTGTCTTTAAGGCTGGAAATAATTTCCCAAGGACTTTGTAGTCTTTGGGATTATGGTTTGCTAAGACACCTTCATGGTGTTTCCATTTTATTGCTACTGAGAACTTGCTGTGGGTCAATTTTTAGCTCCAGAATCATGAGAACAAAGAAAAAAATTGAAATTTTTTTGTTGCTTCTCTATCTCTATGCCTTATACAAAGTTGACTCTTAGAATTTACCTGGATGGTCCCCTACATCATCTAGTAGGACAGTGGGAGAGGGATTTTATGATAAAATAAAATAATTTTTGGCCAAACAAAAATATTCCAAAATGTGTTGAGGCAATGTGCAAGTTGACTAACTTTTAGACATGTAGTTGTCATTATTAATGTAAGAGGCTTGCTGTGCTCAAAACGCTGTGGACAGCCCAAGGGTCTTTTCTGAATCCTCTGTGAGCAGGGAAGTTTAATTTGTATGGATGTTGGCTTCTCTACCAAAAACTGAAAAAAAAATCATTATTTTGACTTTATGAGATTTGTTAGTTCTAGTCCTTGTACCAATTTCACCTTTTAAAAGGTGATTAGCAAATTGTCTTTTTTTGGGGGGGTTCCTATGATGAGGGTTAATTAGAGAGAAATTAGGATTGAATGAATAGGGTTAAATTTAATAAAGAATATGGGATACATTAAATTATATTCTTTTTTAAAGGTTTTATTTCTTTTAGACAGGGGGAAGGGAGGAAGAAAGAGAGGGAGAGAGAAACATCAATGTGTGGTTGCCTCTTATGAGCCCTCTACTGGGGACCTGGCCCACAATGAGGTGTGTGCCTTGATTGGGAATTGAATCGGTGACCCTTTGATTCACAGGCAGGTGCTCAATCCACTGAGCCACACCAGCCAGGACTAAATTATATTTTTGAATTAGTTTTCTAGGTATTTTGTTTCTTGGAAGGAGGGGTTTAACAAAAGTTTTAAAACTCAAGGTAAACTAGAGATTGTCACATTCATGGCCACATTATTCTTTGGGAATCTATTTCATCTGCATAAACATCTTTATGTGTTCAAGACTATGTCACTGATGGTCTACTTTTTTATGATTCATTGGACTCTATGAATAGTGATCATTGACTGTAACTTAAAAAAGAAATGACCTCTATTCCTTTTCTAAATCAGAACTAACTGATTTTGAAAGTGGGGCCATCAGGATACCTTGAATGACCGTAGACTAGGCCCACAAAGAAAAGGAAATTATGGAAAGAAGGGAACCATGTCTTTGGTCCCTCCAAATCCTAGCCTGGGAACCATTAGCATGACCATCTTGCTGTGCGGCATATTCATAGCATGAGAGGCAATTTCTAAAACTGCTAAAACCAATCCCTGTACGGTTTTAGAGATTAAACTCACCACCCTGTGTTATAACCAGATGAAAATAATTATGTTCTGCAGCCTGCTGCTGAGTGGGGTAAAATGGATTTCTAGTGCCAGGATTCTTAACTAGGTGAGATGGGTGCTGTGTTTTTACTGAAGGCTCCCTGCAGTTGAAAGCTTTATCCTATTAGAGCAAGTCTCAAACCTGGTAAGACTGGGAAAAACACAAAACAACTTTAGACACCAGTTCTTTTAAAACCTCTTCTAACTTAAATCTGTGTTTCTTGGCAAGACATAGAAATCTCATATTTAAAATATGATATCAGAACTTGGTCTTGCGCATTACTAGATTTTTCCTAAGTAGATGTTAAGTGAAAAAAATTTTATAAGCACAAAGGCATTGCAGGCTCAGATTCCACCTCTATAAAATAAGGGTAATAATGGCACCTAACTCAGGGGGTCGTGGTGGTGAGGATGGAAAGTGCTTGTAAAGGTGCTTGACACATGGAAAAATCAAACAATTTTGATTGTTTAAAAATCAGTCAGTTGTTAGTTGAAATATTAAACAATTTTGATTGCCAAATAGAATAATTAGACAGTGTTTACTGTTGTTACTATATGAAGTCACTGTGGCTAGCATCTCGTCCATGTGAATTGCTTCTCCATTTCTGAAGGACAGTGCAAATTGTTGCACACACTCTATAACTAAGTTCTCCTTTTGAACAGTGGCATGAACTGTGTTATCCTAATAAATGAAGCCATTATCACTCAGTGAGACTCACTGACTAGACTTTTCTTAAGTACTCATGGGTATACATGATTGACTTTGTCCCAATGAACACTGACTTCTATGGAAAAATATTAACCAACCATGCACAGGTGGGAATATCAAAGATGTATTACCCATTGAAGAACCATTAACTTCTCACGTAAAAAGAAATCAAAACTAACAAAATGGAGATGGAGATTGTATTCCATTTTGCCCTGTCTTTTTCTTGGTTCATTTATATAAAAATTATTTGTTGGGAGATATATATATATATATATATATATGACAGACACTGTACTAGACTCTTAAGGATTCAATGACAGAGGAAAAGTGTAACAATCCCTGACCCTTAATGGAGTTTACACATGGATGAGGAGACTAACATTATTTAATCAGGAAAAGTTGTAAAATGGTAAATGTGGTATAAATGTTGACTCCCAGAGTCCTCTAAGTTGTCTTCTGAGCCATCTAAGCAAGGACTTGTTTTCCTCTTCCTACAAAAGAGAAAATAGACCTTGAAGGAAAAAAGAGGGCTTGCCTAAGGTTAAGCAGCTGGTAGGTAGCAGTCTGACTTTCATCTTGATTCTGAGCCTTTGTATTTTTCATTCTTCTCCACTGCCACTTTCTATAACCAATGTTGAGAAAGAAGAAATAAAGTGGCCACAGTTTATGTAAGTATTGATCTAATTTTGGAGTGTTTAAAATAAATGAAAACTTTCCCTAACAATTGGAGTCCAGATCTATAAATTTGTAACATTGAATCATTCATTAGTATAGTTTAACTGAAGAGTGGAAGTTAGATACTATAAATATTGAAATTATTTTTGCTTAAAGGGACTTTTGAAACTGTCCAGTGAAGAGCAAACTTCTTTTGAGCCTTGGAACTCCGTCTCCCTTTTCCAAATGGAGGATTAGATCCCCGAAATATAAAGCATGGAACACCGAACAGTTTGTGGGAAGGGAAGATTTCCCAAAGGGCTGTATGAGCTGAGATTTGAAGGATGAAGAAAAATTAGGTTGCTTGAAAGTAAGGTGGAGGGTGCTGGAGTGTTGCAAAAGGACTCATTGCCCTGAGATGAGGAGGAGCTTGGAGCACTGGAAATGTGAGCAGGAAGCTGTTGTAGCTGGTCTGGGGAGACCAGAGTGAGGTAAGGCTGATGAGTCAGTGCCAAACCATGGAGGAGGAGGGGCTTGTAGGCTGTGCTAGAACCATAGTCATTATTGTAAGGGAAATGGGAAGCTATTGAAAATTTTAAACTGGGGTTGAGCTGAGATTTTTTTCTTTTGAAGGGCTTGCTCTGCCACCCGTTAGTCCATTTGAGATGTTCTTCTTTCTGGAGCCAGGGACACTGTTCCACGTGTAGCAGTAATGATTCCTTAGGGCAAGCAGCCAAGTAACCAGCACTTCCCAGCATGTCAGGGTCCCGTGATGGGCCTGCAAGGACAATAACATTGAAAAACAGCAGAGAAAAAAAATGCTCTTTGTCCTTAGTGAACTAAGAAAGGAACAATTAAAAAAAAATGTAGTCAGCTATTACTACTCTAGAGCTAATGACCCCAAAGCGCTCAGATTTTCAGTCCATCTTGGCATTTCATTGCTTGGGAGTACCTATTCCAGGAAATGGAAAACGAATGGAGTTCAAACTCAAAGTAGATATTTTCTTTATTTGTTAACAATCCTGGTAAAATGCTTATAGGGACAGAAGGCTGGAATTGTCCAGAAGAATGTTAGATTTCTTTGTTAATGTTGTGTTTTCTTTCTTTCTCTTTCTTTCTTCTTTCTTTCTTTCTTTCTTTCTTTCTTTCTTTCTTTCTTTCTTTCTTTCTTTCTTTCTCTCTCTCTCTCTCTCTCTCTCTCTCTCTCTCTCTCTCTCTCTCTCTCTTTTTCTTTCTTTCTTTCTTTTTTTAAAGGCAAAGCTTCTGAGAAGAATTCATTATCTGGGGAATTCAAATCTGTTGTCATTTGGGAGCAGGGAGTGAGGTTGATTTTGGCATGATGGGGATGGATTTGTGGTAGGGTATCACTGCCATGAGGGGTTTGTTATGATTTTTCACCACATACAAAGCTGTGACCGGGAGCCAATCACTAAACTTTTATAATACCAGTTCTTTGTGTCTGTAATAAAAAAGAATGTGGATACAGGGACTTCACTCAAGTTTTATTCAACACTTCCCATTTGTTTCTCCTTCCTTCTAAATGCTATATAAAAATGTTTATTTTTAAAATTAATGTGCATTGTTACATTTTGTCTTGAGGAATTCACAGACACTTTGACAGAATATTCTGTTTGTTTTAAAACTTGTTTGGGATTCATTGACTTACTTGTTTTATAGTGAGGGCATGAGAGAGGTGATTGTTTTATAAATTTTTCCAAAATTGATTATTTTATTATAATCAGATCAAATGTTATAGCTATTTGTTCTTGATACGGAAGTCTTGAGTTTTAGGCCTCTAAAATTGGGCAGAACATACTTGTTCTTTGTGCTTCATTTTACAGATTGCCTGCTTTTCTTTGGAATTCTGTGGTGCTCCATGCCTCCTTTTCTCCTAATAGCATGATGACGCCAAAGAACCTTCTGGATTTTCTTTTATTCTATTGGCATTTAAGTACATGTAATGGCTTCCCATTTTTCCTTTGAAGCCTTCCTTGTAGTCTTAAAGACTCAGTAAGCAAGGAGTTACTGTTCATATTCTTTAAAATGCTTTTTTCAAGAATCCATATTTCCTTCTTCAACAGAAATCTGAAAATCATTGCTTTAAGTCTATCCTGGTTTCATTTATTCCTGTAACTTTCTTTTGTTTCCATATAAGAAACGGTGCCATGTAAATCAAGGCTGTTACGTGACCCGTTCAAATAATCTTGCAGCCAGAAAACTGCATTGCAGTGTTTTACTCATAGCCAGCTGGAACTTAATAGATTGACTTACTGGTTGCCCTTTTAGTTTTTCTCTTTTTTCTTTCTTTTTTTCCTCCCTTCCCCTACCTCCCTCCCTTCCTTTTTCATTTTTGGCTCAAGTATTCAACGTATATGGCCTTCCTTAACTTGTTAGTAGCTGTGTGCTGGTCTGTAGTGCTCTATTGAATGCTAAAAGAATTGTTGGTAAACTCTCGAAAGTTTCCTAGATGCTGCTTGATGGGTCTGCTTATCTAATAGTCTGTGCATGTTGTAAGCATCACCATTCTTTGCTCAGTGGAGTGGATTAGATAAAAGCATTAGGAAGAGTCTATATGGAACTTGTGGTACTTGTGTAGTGTCTAACAGAAGTTGGTGGTTTGAGAAATCATCCATGTGCACTTGATTGGGTTTTGAACACAGTGAAATGACAGAATATATGTATGAAGTTTAATTTCAGCCACAGGCTTAACTATGTGGAGTTTAGCCACCAAATCTGTTCATATAAGTTATCATGTAACTTTCGTAACTTGACTATTTCCTACATTAACTCCAACTTTCATCCCATTCCAACCTTTTGATACTCTGAAGAACCAAAAATGTAAAAGCACTCTCATTGAAAAACTATTACTCTGAATTTGAGGAAAGATCCAATGCTTTACATGTCTTCTTTCTTGTAAGTGTTAACTACAAGTTCAGTGTAAGAAATTTTAGATGGGAAAGAAACATCACTTGAATGGGTACAAATACATTCCATTTCTTTGAATACACATGAACTTTTTGCTTATTGGCTGAATACTAAGGTCAAGGCAAATGAAAATGATCATTGAAACTCATCCATCTTTTGGACATTTGGCATCTCATTGTACGCATGTGCACATTTGTGATTTTGGCTCATAAAACTTTTAAATATTTGGAAATCTGTCATCCCTTTTTGAAGGTTTTTAATTTTGGGGGGCTAGATTAGACTGGAATAATAATAAAGTATGGTCTGCAAATAATTGCAAATATCAAGATTATTTCTTTTTTTATAGATTGCCAACAAATTTTATAAATTGCACCTTGGCAATGATTATTTTAGGTTGTCTAACTTGTCAAGAAGTACAGTTTCTGTTACAAGAAAATAACAACGTTTTTGCTTAGAGGAGTATGAAACATTTTCCACAACCGTGAATCTGTTATTGGCTTCATTCAGCCAGCTGCCAGTGGAATCCAGTTTCTAGAAGGCAGAAGTGATGCCATTCACTCTTGCTCTTCTTTCACCAGTGTCTTCAAATTTTGAGTCCTTTGGTCTCCAAGCATCCTTAGGGTCTTCCTCTGCAAGGTTAAGTATGTGAATTACAGAGTAAAGAATGCATTGAAGATTTGTTCCATTTCTTGCTCTTAAATAATAGTTTCTAACAGTTTTATTCTTCCCTTTTGTGATCTGCTTCAGAGTCTTAGTCACTAAATGAGTTTTATTGAAGGAGGAACATGTACTTAGATACATAGAAATTGAAAAGAGATTCATAAATTGACAATCGACTTGAATGAAAGTACTTACCAGGCAAATGTTGTTGTCCCTCAGCCCAGGTGATATAATTTATTGATTTTAATGAATGTTAACATAAGCAATTTAAAAGTTTTTAAGTACTGTAAGCAATTTTATATCTTAATGGTATATTTTATCTAAATAAAATACCCTCCAATACAGTTTTGTTCTTCATTTAGAGCCTGGTGGACAACTACTAGAAATTTTATTGAAATATAATTGTATGGAACTTTTGAAAGAAAAATCTGGAATATGTTGCTTGAAAAGCTTTTGACATCAATTCTAAATTTCTGCACAAATCTTTGTAGCCTTTTCACAGATGCAAGCATTTATGGAAAGACTACAGTGAATAGTTTTCTTATGTATTTGCTAAATCTTAAGTCCATTCTACAAACTATTAAGAGTATGAGTGGGCATTAAAATGTGATAGATTCATGCACAAGTAGGTAGTTTGGGTACTGTAGTTGTATATGGTGTTTCCTATTTTCTTTGGGGTGGCATTTTTGATGCCCTGGAGAAATAAACTTCCCATTTATTTATCTTAGGTATTTTTAAACTTGGTTACTTATTTTTAAGTACCCTCTGCCACTGTTTATATGTGGCACCCAAGTAGCAATTTAAGATGTATCTTACGCATTAAAAACTGCATAGTTTGATTCAGCAGATATTCGAGTGCCTACTGTATGCTAGATATTTGTGAAATTGTTATTTTGTTTGTGAACGTAAGCACTGGGCATAGATCTAAATCCTTCCCTCTTGCAAGCACCTCTGAGAATAGGACCTAAGGTGAAAATGTATTTTGGCCTATAGCATGTTTTCTAGTCCTTTCTATGTATTTCATTAGAAAAATATTTTTAAAAATATTTTGGTTTAGGGAACCAACCCACCAACTTGTGACAGTCTAACGGACAACATCAGCATCAAAAAAGACAGCATTTTCAGATCAGGAATGTAATCACCCAGTCACCTAAGAAAAAGAGAGCTTCAGAATATGCATATAGAGCAAAAAGGAAAACATTCATTTGGTAGAGGGAGGGTAAGGGGCCTGGAGACAGCCCTCCCCTGAAGGTAGAATGCTTTAAAAACATGTTACCATTAATATTTAAGACAGAACTCATTTTGAACCCGCTCCTCTCTTTTTCCCCTTCCTCTCAGCATTCATGTTTTAGTTTGCTCCCAAATGCTCACAAGTCCGTGCCAGACGGAAATTCGCAGAGGCCCCTGCAGTCCCGCAGAGGCCACTCAGGGGAGGGATGCAGGCGGAACAGTCGCGCTCAGTGCTCCGGGGCACCCCAGCCCCCAGGTCCTGCGATGCCTTGTGCGGCTGCAGACTTGCTCCCTTCCCCACTGCCCGCCGTACCCCACCACCCCTCTGCTCACAGATGCGACCCCTCCCCCCTGTCCGAGCCTCTGGAGTCGCTTGGAGGCCATCTAGTCATACGCTGTCCATCAGATGTGTTTACTTTTTTCCTGACAGCCGACACATCTGGAGCACATATTCAGGTTATTCCAGTGCCACTAGACACATTCCACAAGATCATTTCAGCGGTTGTTATGGCGATCTTCCTCCCTCCAGTGATTTTCAAGTTGCATGACAGAAATAGCTGGAGCTAACCAGGGGGACAAAAGTCAACGGGATCAGGAAGGCCTTCTTTCACAGAATGAACTAATTAGTGACCCTGCTTTCTTCACAGGGCAATGAGCATATGGTTTAATAAAGTGAGTCTATGACACTTTTTTTTCTCTAGGCAAAGCTGTCACTGGCTGAAAACTTTCCTGTTTTTACTGGTGGGACCATAGTCTGCTGTCTTTCAACAGAGTTTACTTCACAAGTAGAAAATATTTGCTCCTGAGAGTTAAACTTCAGAACTTTTTCTTGGCTTCATACTACCTAGCTATAGTAGGTCCTTCAACTTAAAGAGACAGTATTCATTTTATATTGTTTCATTGGAAAGATTTATGCTTATTCAAGACTAAGCATTTTCAGTTAGGTTTTTGTATTATGAGTTGGTGTCGGGGGTTCAGATACATATAATTTGTTGTGGTTTTCCTATCAAGTATAATCAGTATTTTTCACTGGATTAGTCACACTTATTTCTACGTGTGATTTTGTTGGGCACAGTTATATTTTAGTAGTAAAAAAGTTTGACGAATTAAGCAAACTTTTTATCACATTTTAAGTAATGCACAGAGGTCTGGTTGTAATTCAGTGTTTTTTTTTTCCTGAAGCTTAACTTTTTACATTTTGTGTAGATTTTCTGACAATTTTGTAGTGTGAACATATCTTTATAAACATAGAAATTTAGACGAGGTCATTTTGTATTATGAAGTGGAAATATTGTAGTTTAGAATAGATGTATAAGGGAAAGTTGTAAAGCATTGCCATCTTTGATTATTGTATGAAGAATGAAACATTCCTTAATAACTTTTTTGATAAATGAACATATAGATAGATAGCATAGATTCATACTAAATATGTGTCACCATTGACTATAACTCTGAAGTTTATTAATCACAGAGCCCATTTTCTTTCCCCCTTTTATTTAATATTCCTATACTCTCAGTCTTGAAAAGTTTAGCCACCTATACATATTTCACACTTTCCTCACATGTACCACAAAATATTCTTTCATACATAAGTACACGTAGTAATCTCTCCCTTTTTCTTGTGCTGTCACTAAAACTCACAAATTTCCCCTTACTTGCACACACCCACATTTAAGCTTAGACCCAAGGCACTGGAGTCACTATGAACAACAGAGTTTGTATGATTCCTGTCTGAATTACTCATATGTTGACTGAGTTGTCTGGGTTCTGGGAATGTGACAATGGTGACAAGTAGGAAAACCAGAGCTGGATTCTTTTGAGCACATTGTCCTAATTCTTTTCCCATTGGTACAGTCTCTCTTCCCCCCACCCCAAGCCAAATTCTTTTCCACGGGTCCTGCTGAGAATGGTCACCAGGCTGCTTTGGAGTACCTGCTCTCAGCAATGCCAGGAGGACACAGAGAGGTCACATACCCATATGTGATTTAATTCACAGAGACCTGCTTGTTGCTTCTCCTGTGTTCTTGCTAGTTATACATTATTAACTGCGGTGCCTTTAGAACCTCAGTTACTTGGGTGAGTATGTATCATACAGGGACTGGGCTGAGGGTAGTTATGAAATTATGCTTCCCTTTCCACTTGTAACTTTGCAGTAAATAAATCTAATGTAATTTAAGTGTTATAGTCAGTGTTGTGGTGGCTGTCACCAAGTCTAATTGGTAATAGCACTTATCTTGGCACTTACTGCTTATTATCTGGAAACTAGAATAAATCTAAAAAATCACACAATTAGCCTTTGGTTTTTCTGCATCACAGTGGATAGCTTATCTGTTTGTCAAAATCTGTCATCTACATTATATGGCATTTTGATAGCATTTGAGGCTATTTTTTCCCTAATTTAGATATCTGTTCATTGATCCTCCCATTTCTGTCTAGGTGTGGTTTCCATAGTTTGTTGTCATGATTTTTGGATATTTCATCAGCACAGAGCTATTTCCTACTGGGATGACTTGGTTTCCCTTTCTAAGTGGATGATCAAAGTCCATGGTGAAAACATAGCCATCATACGAGATAACTCATTCACTACCTCTATTACTGTCGAGAGTATTCCAAAAGAGAAAAGTGAAGGGGTCCAAACAAAATGTGCCACAAAAGATCCTCATATTTCAGATCTTCAACAACATTTATTTTATTATGCCCAAGAATATGGCACCCAGCTAATTCAGTCAAGCAGCCAAGGTACCAGAACAGTTTGTCTGCATGTGATACCTAAATAGTGAACTCAGTATGGCATGGATACTCTCAATGTACAGGGTTTTCTCAGTTGTGAAATGTTTGTGTTAAGGATGACTTTTTTTTTTGTTTTTGTTACAGTCTGACAGCTGAAGATGCTTTTAAACCCTTCTAGTCACTTAGAGCAGAGCTGTATGGCACAGGCTTGGTGGTTCTAAAAGGCAGGTCCTATTCATCACAGGAACAGCAAGTCTCTGGTTTATGGGGAAATGGAGGGGTGGGGAGTGAGGCAGGGAGAAGGGGGAGCTGCTGCTCTGTCCAGTTTACATTTGTCACCAGTGACTAGCTTTTAAAAAATGTATTAGCTGTGCATGGTGGTAAGTAAGATCCAGCTGCAGGGGATTATGGCTTTGAGTGGGTCGGGGAGCTTGGAATGCATTCAGTTCCATCAGGGGATTTGTGTCCCTCGTCATCAGCCCTAACATTGCTAAAGCAGTAAAGATTAAGAACAGACTAGTGTCACCTGCCCTGAACTTTGAAAAACCCTGGGCCCGTTAAACAAAGGGTATTGGGATGGTAGAAAGTGTCCCTTTTCTCTGTTCCAAAGTATTTTTCAAATGATACATGTGAAATAAAAGGAAACACATAGGCTCAGGTGAAAGGTTGTCTGTGATTGCATTATTTCTACAATTTATTGTACATCAGAATTATAATTTATTATGAAAAACACATTCCACAATAACTTTACATTAATGAACGTGTTTGTGGAGTGTTTCCAAATCAAGATGAACAGTCAGTAGTTAAGAGGGGATGTTTCTGAGAGAGTTAGCCTCACTTTATAGGAGAAAAAGCTTTAGCTTGGTGTGGTTTTGGTGACCCTCCCCCTTTCCCCCAGCAAGCAAGTTAAGAGAACACCACAAAGGTTTACTTTTTTCGGGATTTTGAAATTCAGCATACATGCCAGCAAGCAGTTTAGAGGCAGGAAGTCTTTTCTAGTAGTGCAGTCATGAACTGGTAAACTAGAAGCATCTGTAAAAATTTAGAGGGAATATCAGCTTTCTCAAAGCTCCAGCCCAAGTGTAATGAGGTGCAAATGATAGCACTGCATAACCCTTCCCCACCCCAATTGTGGAATGAGATATTGAGTCAAAACTAAAGAGGAAGACAAGGATTTAAGAACTCCACTGAAACAAATTTCATTTTTCAGATGAAATAGCTTTTGGGTGACTAAGGATAGCCTCAACTTCTAGGGCTAATGAGTAGTAAACAAATGATTTCCCTCTTTGTATCTCTAGATACCATTCTGAAAAGTGGTGGCTTTTGGAGTGTGGTTGAATGAAATTGCATACATGCTCACTTGGCTGAGTAAATTAACAAGAGTTTTTAATTTAAAGTAAACTTCAGCTGATTTGTATCTTTGGCAGACACTTCTGTCTTTACAGAAAGCAAAAAATGGTGGGGTAGGGAAAAAAGATATGATTTGTTTGAAGGAACACATCTGGGGTGTGATCTGCTGTATCTTAACACCAGATGGCAGGTTTAGGCTGACAACTAAACCCACTTTAGTGTGGTCAAATGGTATCTTAACTTGTCGTTTTTTTCCCTGTCCACACACAGGAAGTAGAACAATTACTTGTACTCAGGGCTAGCAGGCCTCCTTGTATCTGTGCCTTTGGGCTCTTTTACTGCTTCTCTGCTGTTTATAGACAAGGCTGGCTTCCCTTGGCAATCCCTGAAACAGGTTCCCTCTGTGGCTCATACCTTTTCAAAGGTATGTTTTGTTGAGGCAGAGGTGTGGCGCCTTAAGGTGACGGGTGCTTGTCATGACAGGCATGGCATTAGCCGAGCCAAGCAGTGACTAGAAGTGACAGCATTGGGTTGCAGCGCCCGGGGGCCTCTCAGTCATCACTGCTGCTGGAGCACTGCGACTGAGAAAGCACCTTCAAGCACCTTTGCTTATCGTGGAGGTAATAGGTAAGGAGAAGGGGACCAGGAGGTGATTTATGACAGGCAAGTCCTTTTCTCCTCTTTATCTTCTTGAACAGGGATACCTCCATTTCATTGTGTTTTGCTTTTTATGTGCCTCACAGATACTGCGTCTTTTTACATATTAAGGTTTGTGACAGTTCTGTGTTGAGCAGGTTTGTTGAGGCCATTTTTCCAGCAGGCTCAGATGATGGCTAGCATTTTTTAGCAGTATCTTTAAATTAAGGTTTGCACATTGGTTTTTTTTTTTAGACATAATGTTGTTACATACTTATTAGGCTACAAATATTATAAACATAACTTTTGTATGCACTGGGAAACCAAAAAAATGTGTGACTTGCTTTACTGCACTAGTCACTTTATTGTGGTGGTCTGAATCCAAACTCACATTATCTCGCAGGTGTGTCTGTAGTAGCTTTTACTTGAAAGAGTATCTTACATGTCACCTTAAGAAAGAAAGAACACAAGCAGGCTATGTTCAAAGTTTCAGAAGGGTCTTTGAATTTCTATTAAGTTTTGAGTCTTAAATTCTGCCATTAGACTTACAGTTGTTTTGTGCATTGTCATGTCATAAAATGAGCACAGAAACATTTTAAAAGCCCTCTCAATTATACACTTCAGGGAATGGGAACAATAAATATTTTCCCTCAACTACTGTTTGATACATGATCTCTTCAAGGATAGCAGTCAGAGGCTATGCATATACTGGTTCCCAAAGGACTCTGTCAGAAGTTTCTTATTGCTCTTATCCATTGAGTATCTTTGTAGATTTTCCATGAGTTATTCTTAGATGCTCACTACTGATTAATGGACATATATGTAATCTTTTGCAAAGAGCTACAGAATGCGTTCATTAATCCTTTGTACAAACTATGATTAATAGTCATCTGTAGACATCTTATCATAAGGTCACACTTCTGATATGATTTGATAGACATTTTTAGGAATTTGGATGAAATTTCCAAAGCACCTCCGTAGACAGGGAGAATCACCTTCAGGGGAAGTCGCTGTTTGGGGCAGAGTTTGAAGCTGCTTCTTGAGTTTTCTCCCTTCATAGTTCATTTATCTGGTTAGTCAAAAACCACTCAGGTTATAGTCCACCTGTTTACAAAACAAACAATTTCTGTGCACTAAATGTTATTGTACTTACTGAAATCAGGGCAGGCAAAAATTTTTCGAGTGGGTTTAAAATCTGTTTTCCTTAAGATGAAAATCTCATTTGTAATTCTTTTTTTTAAAGATCTTATTTATTTATTTTAGAGAGGGAAGGGAGGGAGAAAGAGAGAGAAATATTAATGTGCGGTTGCTGGGGTTCGTGGCCTGCAACCCAGGCGTGTGCCCTGACTGGGAATCGAACCTGCGACGCTTTGGTTTGCAGCCTGCGTTCAGTCCACTGAGCTATGCCGGCCAGGGCTTCACCTGTAATTCTTATACGCCACTTTAGAACTATTTGATATACTACAATGTTTGATATACAGAGTTTTCTACTTGATATTATAGAAAAAGAGTTTGTTAGTTAGGGAGCTCAACTGGCCAGATTTTAGTATGAGTACTAAGAGTGCGTCTTAGCAAACTGCTTAGTATAGTTCTTGTAAATAAAACAACAAAGCAAAAACAACTTAGGTGATTCTCTTCTGAAACTTAGCTTAATTTTCTACTATGAGAAATATCTATTTGGTAAATTGGAGGACAGGCCTAACATGGTTTGTTATCCTATGGAGGACTTACATCTATGAGACAAAGTCATGTCTAAGTTCTTGAAACTACTTGGCCAGCTACAGTAATTTGAAAAGGAGCATATGCTGATTAACATTAAATTCATGGCTTTTTAAAAAGTTTCAGAGCTTCTGTAATTTTTCTTGGCTTACTACACACACACACACACACACACACACACACACACATTTAGTGAATAGTAATGATTAGAATGTTTGATTAGTTTTAAATAGTCCTCAAATTTGAGTTTAATTTCTGAACTAGGTTAGTCAGTTTCAGTTAGAATGTTTACAGTTATCCAACACTATTAATCCTTTCTTACCTACCTGTCACACATACGGTTTTTTAAAAAAATTTTTGATGTGAATTTGCTGTATCACATCTGACACATTTGGGTAAATGACAACAACTTTTGTGTTTTAAAAATGTTCCTTGATTCGAGAAATCAGCCTTCAAATTAGCTCCAGGCAGTTTCCCAGTAAGTTCTTAATGGATTGCCATCCCTCTTTATATCTCTCTTTCTAAATTTCTTCCTTAAAAGCTGTGCAGTAGGAAACTACCTAGTTTGCTGGGCCTTGTTGTACTAACCCTACTTTCAATACCATTGGGACTTTAAAAGCATGAGTTTCTTCATCTAGACTCAGTGGGTTTGTATAACTGATCTGTAAGTATGGGCAAGTTTCTTAAGTGTTCCATCTTAGTTTTCTGCTTTTTAAAAAATATTTAGACCTATTTTATGTTTTTTGAGTATAAAATTAGATAATATTAGAATTTAAAACCTAGTCTGGAATGCAGCCTATAAAAGAGGGAGGTAGAGAACTTGATAATCAGTATTATCATTGAAATAGACAGTTGGTGTGAAGGTTAAATGGACTATGAATATTTGTGGAATGGCCAGAAACTGAGTACATTGCTTTGCACATTATGTTCTTTTTTTAAATTAAATGTATTGAGGTAACACTGGTTAATAACACTGTGTAAATTTCAGGTGTGCATTATAATTTGGTGTCTGTACATTCTGTTCTGTATATTCATTTGTATGCTCACCACCAGAAGTCTGGTTACCATCCCTTACCATATATTTAACCCCCTTTACCCAGTTTGTTCTTCCGCGATCCTCCTTAATTTGTATCTCTGGTAACCACTTTCCTCACTTAATTTGTATCTCTGAAGTGTAACTTCCCTGTGCATTTTCCTCAGTTTATTTAGCTACCACAAATACTCTTCTGAGAAATGAAAACAAGGTAGGAGAAAACTATAGTGATTTAAGGTGAAAATACATGTCTGAGAACTTAGTACATTTTAATACCTTTTTTTCTTCTTTGAGTTTACTTTAAGGGAAAAACCCAACACTTGAACTCATATCACTACATTTGTTTGTTTATACACACGCACACGTGACCAAGGAATCGCTTCATATAGTCTAAATATCTCAGGGGCTCCCTCTTCGGAGTAAAGATTCATAAATCAGGGCTAGGAAATTCTGCTGTTTTTAGGTCTTATAAATATTCATATTTGGAAGAGTTGTTTATTTCTCATATCGTCAAATACCCACCTCATCAGTATGCAGTAACTGAAAAATTGTCACACCTTTTATTAAAGGTAGGGCATGATATATATGTACAAGTATATTTTTCATGCACTCTTCCATTCTCATCCTCAAAGGTGGAAATGGCTAATGAGTGGAGGAGAAATATAGTTAATTAATAGCCTTAGTGATGTATATTGATCAATTTTCAATTATGAGAGGACATGCTTATCAAATATATAATAAATATATAATCATATAAAAACACTGTACAGGTGATTTTAGTCACTGATTTGTATATCTCTGGAGTTCCAAAGCATGCTTTATGTAATGTAGTGCTAACACTTTATATTTTGCATTGTTATTTACCTTATGTCAAATTACAATTTCCATTTTAGAGATACAGAAGTAGAGAAAAAGGAGGTTAAAAGACTGGCCTCAGGTTGTGTATTCTGTAACTTGCTGCAGAGTTGGTAATGAACCCCTTGCTTTGGGATTTAGAGGTTCTTAGTTATTTACTATTTCCCAAAGTCCTTGTGACTTGTGTTTAGCCTGATCCACCATAACCTCTTGCTGTTTATAGTCTCTACTCTTGTGGAGGTAGTGGAATATACTGCCGGGGCATGCTTTATATTCATACACATCTACACAAAAGAGAGGTATTTCTTATTTAAGAAGCCCATAGCTTTTGAATTATTGCCTTACATCAGAAATTAAAAGAATTTTTTCTCTTTGCTAGATAAAGTGTAAGCATCATTAAGTTATTAAGGCAAACAAATACCTGCAGCCACTACTCTCCCTCTGCCAACCCCAAGAACAACAGGATGAAGAGTGTTGGAAGTAAACTTGACGTGGCCTGCAGACCCTGTTGCTGTTGATGACTAATTGTATCATCCTATTTCGTGCTTAAATCTCTTTCTTTGCCTCTTGCTCTAGTCTGTGGGTTTCCCACTGCTGTTTGGTTTTAGATTCATCAGCTGAGTTCCACTCCACTGTGCAGGCCTTTAGTTTTTTTTTTTTTTTTTTCCTTTTTCCTTTATATACTTGGTGCATTTTAATTTAATGTGAGTAGTTGCTTTGTCAACTCCAAAAAAATTTTGTTGTGTGTATAATCTGTATTTGTGAGAAATTTCTCTGCTCGTACCAAGTTGTTAGTGACCTCACTGAGTCTAATATGCAGTCACCAATATGGAACAAAATATGACATGCTCTGAAAGTTAAGTGTATACCTTTACAGCACCTGGGAAATGCTGTTTCTTGGGAAGCATATAAAAAAGCAGGGATTTGGAACCAAATATTGTCATTTGAATCTTGGTTCTTCCACTTTTTAGCAATATGAGCTTGGGCAAAGCATTCAACTTCGCTGGGCTTTATTATTGCCATTTTAGGCATTAAAAATACATATCTCAAGAAATGGTGAAAATTAAATGAGGTGAAATTTGCAAAGTGCCTGGTATACAATGTAAATATAGCTTTACAAGTTTAGAATACTTGAATTTCTATAGGGATTGGCTTGGACAGCCTACTTCATCAGTGTCCAGAAATAGTGTTATGCTGCTTGTCTGATGCCAGTCTAAATGTGTACAGCCCAAGGAACAGAGTCGGTAATACCCTAATAACTATGTAAGTGGCCGATGGTTACTGGACTTACTGTGCTGGCCACTTTATAAGGCATGTAACTGTTGAATCACTGTGTTATACACCTGAAGCTAATATAATATTGTATGTCAACTCTAATTAAAATTAAACTTAAATAAGTCAAATAATAAATAAATGCAGTTCTACTAGTTGACATCTCTCAACTAGTTCTAGTAGGACATTATTTGCACTGCTATAGCAGTTTATTGAAAAACCATCATATATTTCCAACTAGTAATTTTGTTTTTTCAAAAGAGATATAGTTGCACCATATATCACACTATCGTAATGACTACTAAATCTAACAAATATCATCTCTACTAAAATTACTTGCTTTTTTGAGGATTTGTTGTATAAGTAGCTTACAGGGTATTTTAATTTATTTTTTGTTTTTTAAATATAGGAAGAGGGTTGCATTCATCTCACTCCTTAATTCATGAACATTTCTCTCATTTATCCATACAGTGAACCTCTTTTTGTTAATTTATTTTTTGTTAGAATATTTGAAATTGCTTTTCTGCTGGAGACAAGTGCCTGAGGGGCTTCCTTTCTCTGTTACGAAGGCTCTGAGGTCAAGTGAAGCAGGAGTATATTCTTGTAAGCGGATAATAGAAAGGAAGAAATTTTCAGTATCCTCTAGCCCAGGTACTTTTTAACCTTAAAAAATGCCTCATCCCTTTTAATGAATTTAAAATTTGAAACTCAAAATTTAAATTCTTTCTTAAAAATTGCAGATCCAGTCAGAACATCTCTGATGACTGAGAAAACTGAGGCTCATAGGTAAATTCAGGATAGTAATCACCATAATAATGGCCATCAATTTTTGACTGTTTATGACCTCTTCATCTGTGATTTTATTATCATTTCCAGAGGAAATGGGACTCCTGTTTTGGCCATTCTCTTTACACTTCCATATTGGCTTTCCCTTGTTCTCCCTGCTGTCTGGGCTTAAATTTCTTTCATTTTATTTTTGCATGTTTACCATCTTTGCTGGTGATTTCACACTGTATTAATTTTGCCCTTCAAGACCCATCTCCCTTAACCTTGCCTTTTCTGTGATATTTAGGTTTGTATAAGATGAATAGAACAAATAATAAATATGAATCACGCCTGCATCAAAACAGTGAGGCAAACAAACTGTCATGATCCTAAACATGGATATTCTTTTCCGAGGAAATTTTGCTTTAAATCTTTGATCCTCTAAAGTAAAAGTATACTGAATTCCATAAAGGTAGAAATTAAAGCACATATATTCCAAGTGCCCCAAACAGTGCTGAGCACACAGTGAATACTCAATAAATACTTGTTGAATGACTGTAAGCCTCCACAGGAGCTAAAACTATAAATCCTGGTTCTACTCCTGTTGGTGGGCCAGTTCTCTCTGATTTGTTAAGGCACCATGAACTGTGCTCTGGAAGGGAGAGGAATGAATGAATATTTGTGAAACATTTCCTGTGTGCCAGGTGTTTCCATCAACACAGCTAAATTTATCTCCACAACTGCTTTCTAGGCATATGCTTCTTCACCTTTCTCATTTTTTTTGAATGAAGAAATGGGAACTCAGAAAGTTTGAGATTTCCAAAATGTTTAAAAATAATTTGAATTAGGATGTGCTGAATCCAAAGTCTTGTATTTTCCAGACATCCTTAGCCCCGTCAGACATGGTTATTGCCATTATCTCTAATAGCTATCATTATTATCATTGTCATCATTGCCTCTAGATTCCTCAGCTAGCAGCCAGTTGCCTCCAAAGAAGGTCGGGCATCAATGGTTCAGGTATCGAGAGTCTCTAGAACCTCCTATTCGTTGCCCACGGTCTATTTGGTATATATACAAATTTACCTGAGTAGGTGGTTACCTGAGATCCCTTCCAACTAACCATGTCAAAGATAGATTTTTTTAGTTGGGATCAGGTGTTCTGCCTATGTGATTTTTTTCTATCTTAGATGGAAAAATGGGCTTGAGTGTAGGAAGATTTCCCTAAATGGGAAGGTAACTGCCTCCCTACCCTCTCTACTTCCCTTGTCAGTTGCTGGAGAGATCTTCAGTGACACAAGAGCACTTCAAAACTTTGGGGAGTCCTGGATGTTTGGTGGATGACATCATTTGATTCCAGTGAAACTCCCCAGCTGCCCTGAATTCAGTCTTCCAGAGCACCATACTTTTATTACTAGATTGAATTGAAGGATAAGAAAAGTGCTTTGAGCATCTTTAGACCACACATGTAAGACTAAATACTTGAGCCTGAGAATTTGGAGTGAAGCCTCTTTAGAAAAATAAAAAGCACATACAATAACCTGTGTGTGTGTGTGCCTGTTCAGCCTTGAGATTCATTATTTTATGTATGTGCCATTAATTTCCCAATGTTTCTTCACTTACTGGGTTGGCCAGAAAGTCTGTTACATTTTTTTTTCCTGTAAAATAAAAGGCACACTTTTCCTTTTTACTGATAACTTTATTGGTTCGGATATTTTGAGTATGTCGGCTATCTTCTGCTGTTGGCTTCTAGTGGGTAGAGACCAGGGGTGCTGCTAAACATCTTCCAATGCATAAGACAGCCCCACAGCAAAGAATTATTTGGCCAGAATGTTAATAGTAATAAGAAACTTCTCAAACCACTTTTGACATGTTCAGTCAGTCATAGCAACTTTTCCATACACTGTACAAATCCTTTTTGGTGTTCCAGTTGCGTTTTCACTTTTCTTGAAACAATGAGGCATAATACACCAAAAAATTGCATATCTTCTTCCATTTTCAATATTAAAATTGCTGTGCAAAAATTCACCAATTTTGATAATTTTTTTAGTGCACACTGATGTGACAGCTGTCACAATAGAAGCTAACAAAATTGTTTCGAATGAAGCAGAGACAAACTAAGTGCTACTAGAGCCATTCTATGGAAAAAGTGTGATGGACTTTTTGACCAACCCAATACAATAATCATTCTTAATTAATTGCTTCATAAACCTACTTTTGGTCAGTTTGTTTCACCTATATAGGTTTGTTTTACCTATCTTTCCCCCTTAACTTTTAACCTGTCTCATTACTGTACTTTGAATACCTGTTTTATGGAAAACAGAAGAACAACTTGAAGGTATGTCTAGAACAAAATCAGTTGAATCAGGAGAAGGCTGCCCAAGTTGGTATTTGATAGAGTAGGAATGGTGTATGTGCTCATGTTCTCTCCTGAAGACTGTGTGCACCTCTGAACTCCACTGCATTGGGGTTCCTTTCCTTAATCCTGCAGTGGTGGTGTGAAGAACACCCAGGTTTCTTACAGAAGTTGTGGAAAGGGGTTAATCAGAATTACTACTAGGCAAAGGAGGTCTTAACGGAAGTGCCTAAGTATTGTTCAAACACACAGGATAAATGTGTTCTGCTTTAGTTGGCCAGAACAATGTCTCAAGCTGGTGATTAGGCTGTACTCCAGCTTTAACCTCAGGCAAAATTTATGCAGCTCTACTACCGTTTGTTGGGTAGTTAAAGGAGAAAAAAGGAAATATTTGCTTAAAGTAGAAATATTTTTTAATTAAACATGAAAAATAATAAATAAGTGCAAAGGGAAGTAGGCAGTAGGGAAATTGTTTTTAACTTTCCCTTGAAAAGATTAAGAACTTCAAACAAAAGGCCAATATTTTAGGCATGGCTGTTCGTTAAACCCTTACAGAGCATTATTCAACTGTGCTGGAAGTCAGCATCTGAGCTGCTTCTGTCTTTGGGTTGAAGAACTTGGAGGTGTAGAGTTATTCTTACTTGAAAGATAATGCTTTTTGCTATTTTCTGCTAACTACTCTCTGCTTGACAGGGGGAGGAGTTCTTGAAAATAAGAGCCAGAAATATAAGCTCATTAGATAGTAGTACAAATCTTGGTGTGAGAAGCATAGATAAAACAGTTTAGGCTGAAATAAAAAGGAGGAATAGTCCTGACCTGTGTGGCTCAGTTGATTGGGCATTGTCCCACAGGCGAAGGGTTGTCAGTTTGATTCCTGATCAGGGCATATGCTTGGGTTGCGGCCCACCCCCAGTCTGTGTGTGTGTGAGGGGCAACCAATGTTTCTGTCACATTGATGTTCCTCTCTCCCTCCCTCCCCCTCCCTCCCTTCCTCTCTTCTTCCCTCCCTCCCTTCCCCTCTCTCTAAGAATAAAATCTTCAAGAAGAAAAGGGTGGCAATAAAAGCTCCTACTTATTATGTTATATCCAAAAGTTTTCTGTAAATGGTTCTACCACTCTGCTCATCACCAAGCATTGAAACTCCATCAGCTTTGACTTAACAGTGGACCCCAGACCTTAATGCTCCACACCCACAAAGCCTTATATTCACCTTCTGTTTTAATATTGACTGTGTCCTTTGCAGTTGCTTGACTAGATTGTTTTAACAGCACCTTTGTCTTCTTTCCATGTCTAATCTCTCTTGTTGCTGTCCATCCTGCCCAGCCTTGCTAGAGTGATTTTACCTGAGGCTTGATCTTGATCATGGTACTCAGTCTCCTCAAATTTTACACAGCATTTGAGTTTTTCCATTCCCTGGCCCACGGGCAGCTTCAACACCACAGCTGATAATATGTTTTCTCTGTGTGTACTCTATACTCCAGATATTTTTTCACCTATTTTAACCCTGTAGAGCTCATTTCTTTTATGTCCTTTCCTTTGCTCTTGGAGCATTTTATTCTAGGTATCTAATTAAATCCTTTTTAGATGTACCTCTTTTGTGAAGTCCTTGCCTATTCTCTTAATGGGCAATGTTTTTATCTCTAAATCTAAGTGACAGTTTGTACCTCTCTTTTAGTTTATTATACCTTGTAGTGTAGTAACTTTTATAATAGTTTTGTAGTCTCTTGCTAGACTACATGTTTCTTCAGGGTAGGGCCTAGAGACTGGCCAGCCTTGCTATCTTTTGCCATCTGTTACTTTGTGAAGTCATGCTGTCCCTACTCAATGTCTTCTATTGATGATGAAGCAGTATATAAAATTGGGGTGTTGATACTTATCTGCTGTTCTGAGGAGCACATGAGAGAATTTATTTAGATATGTAGCTCTGTGCCTGTCATACACCCAGTAGGCTCTTAATAAATAGCACAGTAGTTGTATCCAGAGGGTCAAGGTCTGAATTTCCCCTCTGTTACCTACCAGCTTATGATTTATGGTCTCTGCTCTTTAAGTTCTTCATCTATAAAGTGAGAATAATGGCAGCATTTGCCTTTTAGGATTGTTATAAGGGTGAAATGGGTATTTGTTTCATCCTCATAACATTTTGAGCAGCACCTGACCAGCTCACAAGCCTGCACCATCTAATTCAGAAGTCACTAGCCACACGTTGCTCTTGAGTGTTTGAAAAGTGGCTGGTCCAAGTTGAGATGTACTATAAGTGTAAAATATGCCTATAGATTTCAGAAACTTGGTATAAAAAATACAATGCTAAATATCTTAATTTTTTATATACAGTGTTCGGCCCCAAACTTCCCCTTTTTATTACAAAATCTATTACAAAATCATAAGTGTGTAATTCTGTAACATAAAAATATCACACTCAAGCATACCATATGACATTGTAGGTGAAATGTTTGAATTAAAACTGTAAATGATTACACCTATATTATTACCTACCAATCACACTCAAGCAGGTGTTACTTCTGCCAGATCCTGTATTTCACTGTAAAAGATAATATTTTGGATAACTTAGGTTAAAAATTGTATTAAAAATTAATTTTCCCTGGCTGGTGTGACTCAATGGATTAAGCGCCAGTCTGGGAACTGAAAAGTTGCTGGTTTGAATCCCAGTCAGGGCACATGCCTGGGTTGTGGGCCAGGTCCCCAGTTGGGGGTACGTGAGAAGCGACCCATCATTGTATCCCTTGCACATCAATGTTTCTCTCATTTTCTTCCTCCTCCCCTTCCCCTCTCTCTAAACATAAAAAAAATTAATCTCATCTTTAAAAAATGTTTAGTGTCACTACTAGAAAAAATTAAATTACATGTATGGCTCATATATGTCTATTGTGCATGAATGTTGTAATACGATGTGGATATTAGTTTTTACTATTACATATATTTTTATTATTTTTATCTGTGGTGGTTGTGGTTTCCATATATGTGCCCCCTCACTCTTCCCCCCACTTCTAGCTACTTGATGTCAGTGATTCTGGGTAAGGAAAATTGGGAAAGAAATGTGTTAATAGATAAGAATAAAGATTAGGTCAAATGAGGGAACAAAGGGGTAAGCAGCTTTTGACCTTAAGTCAAAGAAGACGGGACTAGTCTCTCACTTCAGAGCCATGTGCTGTGAGTTGCTAACCCTCCCTCCCTCCCTCCCTCCCTCCCTTCTCTCTCTCTCTCTCTCTCTCTTTCTAAGATTCTTTAAAAAATTAATTTTACAGAGGGTAAGGGAGGGAGAGTGGGAGAGAAGCATCACTGTGTGGTTGGCTCTTGTGTGCCCCCTACTGGGGACCTGGTCCACAACCCAGGCATGTGCCTTGATGGGCAGTTGAAGTGGCGACCCTTTGGTTCGCAGACCAGTGCTCAATCCACTGAATTACAACAGCCAGGGCTCCTCCTACTCTTGAGTTGGGCATTATATCTCTATTGCTACCTTATGCTATTATTATACTTATAATAATAATTATTATTATTTCTTCCCCCTTATTATAAGGAGGAAGAAAATTTGATTATTGAAGTTGGATATCCATTTACAATAATGAAAATGGAAACTTGTTGAAAAGTATATTAGAAAGGTTAAGGATATTTTTTCTTTTAGTTCAGAAAGAATGAGTTTGTTTTCCATAAAGGAGTGAATTTGGAAGACAATATTTAATGAGAATGTAAAGGTTTAAAAAATTTTTTTTGGTTATCTTAATTTGAAGTAACCTTCAGCTCCAGTGAATTTCTGTTGCTCTGCAATAAACAGAAGCCATGCCTATGACTGCTGATCATGGTTGAAAAACTCTTTTATGCATCAGTTACTTCAAATGATTTTATAAAATACATATCACATGACCTGAAAATCAGTTTGCACATATCCTCCCCTTCAGTTTTGTGCTGTCTTTTGGCATTGAATATGCTGGAAACTTGAGCCATCACAGACCGATAACTGAACTGTCATTCCAGGATAATTTAAGAGTTTGATTTGAGCAGCCTCTGTTAGGAGGCTGATCAAACAAATTTTGCTGACTATGTGTTCAATAATTTCTTGGGTCTTTCCCATAGTTACTTTTCATGATAATTTGTTCTCTAAACTGAATATTTATATTATGAGGGATGGGGGTATGGCAGACTAGATAGAGATCATTTAAAGTGTTGGTTTTCTTTGAGATCATAAGGTAGAGTGAATAGCAGTATCTCTCTGAGTGCCTTAGAACCAATAGGGAACAAAAAGGCACTTGCCAATCCCAGTGGACATATGTGGTTTCTTTATCTGAGAGGGTAGAATCACCGTAATGCGGAGGGTCCCCCCAGGTATTGTGTGGGTGTGACAATTGGCACATTATGTTTAAGTTTTCCTACTTCTGATCCAAATAAGAATCTTTGAGCTATTTTTCTTATTTGAACTACATCTAGCTGATACCTGTTATTTCAAATATTGCCATTTGAAGTGCTAGTTACATGCTTACCTGTGAGATGAAACGTTATAAAGGAGTGACATATTCCAAGCTGTGACCTCTATGGGTTTGCATGCTGTTTCTGAATACATAAATCCTAACTTGCACAGTTTAGGTGTGATTATATTACAAAATATTGGTTTATAAAAGGAATCATAATAAATTTATTTTAAGTAGTAACCTTCTATAGGGACTTTGAATATTTCAGTTGTAAAATATCACAACTTCAAGGACAATATCTATTGTATAAAACCAGACATACCTATATCTCTATGCCAATAAAGACTAATATATTAGGTGCCTCAGTATAAGTGTGTGTGCATATGTGTGTGTTCACATGCTGTGCACCAAGTACTTAAATATATACCTCCCTGCATTCCTTACTTACAGATAAGGCAAAACATTCCTCATTGCTCTTGCCTGGAGTTATGGCCTCCCTCATCCCACTGCAAGTATCAGCAACACACAAAATAGTAAATGAGGAGCTGAAACAAGTAGGTCCAGAAAACATTGTCCACAGCCCAGTGCTGCAGCCCAGTGCAGCCCAGTGCAGCCCAGTGCTGCAGCACCAACCTTCTGCTTCTAGCATATATTGTATAATCAGGAGAGGTGAGACAAGCCGAATCCTTTTAGTACACTGTGTCTGGGGAGGTTGGGAGTCCCAGAGGTTTATTTCTTGTCGTAACAGTCTTGACTGTGACAAGGAGATCTTGGAAGTCACCTGAGAATGTCCTGAAAATCCCATTCCCATTACTGTTATTTCTGCTGTATGCTTACTGGTTAGGAATACATTTGATTTATAAACACACACACATACACACAACCAAATGAGAACACCCACGTTCTTTGCATTGAGATCTCAAACAAGTATACCTCTCCCCTTATGTAGCTCAGCGTAAGCTCTTGTAATGAAATGGGCTTTACTTATTTGTGTTTATGAGGAGTCATTTTAAAGCAACTAGAAGCTTTATAGTTGTTATTATCACTTCTTCCCTTTCTTACAGAAATATTAGACTCAAAATAGATTTTTAAGAATATGAAAATAATGACTTCCCTGTTTAATTCCATGATGGGAACAAAGAAATTTAGAAACTTTCCCTGTTTTCAAATTGAATTATTTTCCTTGTAGATAAAAAGAGATACTACATATACTAGTAAATGTATATTTGTTAGTGTACATTTTCCTGTTAATTAGCACAGTAGTAATTAAAAACTACTTGCTGAGAAAGTTCTGTTTTCACCGGGTCTGAACTTTTTCAGAAATTATAGCTAAATATGTATTTTAAATGTTCCAAGTAGAATATGTTAGTTTTAAAAAATAAATTTTGTTTCAATTTTGCAGCTGTAGTTTACTTTCCAGGCATGAGAAATATCTATTTTATTAAGTCCTGTGAGGAATATGTGTCACATACATTTAAGAAAAATCTATTTAAGATGAAAAATTCCAAAAATGACTTCCCCCTGGTGTGAAGTAAAACAAAAGCTCCAACTGCATCTCTGCCTGTGGTAATGACATTGAGGTGACAAACTGCAGGCAGGTGAGGTTCATGGGGATGATCTTAACACCTGCACTATGAGCTTTGGGGAACAGCTGGGTCTGGAGCTGGCGTCTGGCCTTGCTTTCTGTTTGATGCAAGACCAGCTCTCAGGCTGGGGGCCTCCACATTCACACAGAAGACTCCAAGTGTTTTTAAATAGGCAAATGGGACTGTGGTTGGGTAGTATTCTCTGGTTTTCTGAATCTTTTTCCCTGGGATGCAGAGTTTGAAGAAGCCTGAGTTCATCCGCACTGTCCTCTAAGCCCAAGTTTTTCTCATCAATTTAGAACTTTTTCCTGCCAAACAAGTGTCACTTAGGAAGCCCGGAGAGTGAAGATTTTTGTCCACTTCACTTCCAGGTCTGTGTCTAGCCAGGTAGCAAAAGGTAAGCCATATGAATGGTTTCTTACCCTCCCAGGCCATACTTCATGTCCCTGTAACTGCTCAGTGGAACCCTGGGGTAGTTGAGAGTGGTGAACATTATGGGCAGGCACAGCCCTTCCGGCTATAGCACCCAAAGGTGACTGACTGCTGATGGCATTCTTTGGTTGAAATCTTTTTCACACCTCCCAAAGAAAAGATATCTAATTAATCTATTTAATCTACCTGCTTACCTACTTGTGAAGCGAAAATCAGGGTTGATTCTGTTTGAGAGTTCCACGCCATCATCTAACTCCACTCAAGGAAGACTCACAGAAAGGACCTGGCTCATCACTATTTGTGGGTTTTTTTCCCCAATCACTTCCTTATCACCAAGGTCACGTGCTTCCTTCCTTGCCTGATCACTTGGGACTGTTCTTTTCTCTCCAGCACTGAGTGTTACTGGGCAAATGCCTCCTGGAAGTGCCTCCAAACATAGTTTCCCAAGGACATCGGGCAGAACCTTGTGCCCTTTTCCTTTATTAAGATGGCTGTGGATTTCTTTGAAGCCAGAGATCAAGGACAGTCAGTCCAAGTCTAGCCTTCAGATTTTGGTCTGGCCTGTATACTGTTTTAAAAACTGTTTGAGATTTCTTTAAAAATCTGAGGAGATTTTATACAACAGTTCAGAATTCTGTCTTTTCTTGAAAAAACTGGGGGACTAGCAATACATTATCTGCATTAATGGTATTGAGGGTACAGGAGCCAGATAGTGGTTTCTCCCTTTGGAATAATGGCTCTCAAGCCTTTTGAACCAATTATATACATATGTGAAACAATATTTATCTTTACAATGTGCCATACATATTTGTTCTGTTTCATTAAAGCATAAATGTTAAATGCCACTACAATGATTTTGCTGCCTACTGATGTCCATGACCTGCAGTTTGAGAAGCATTGCTTTGGATTTCATTGCAGGTTCTCCTTACCGAGTCTCTTCTCTTCAGGATGTGCATCAGTGTGCTTGACTCAGGCCCACTACAGCATTATCTGGTTCCCTAGGCTCTCTCAATGGTCACTCACATTAAGGGACCAAACAGCCCTGTAGATTGTCTAGTCTGCAGCCTCTTTAGGCTGTGGGTATCTATGTGAGGGCTGGATTTTCAGGACTCCTGGGTTGTAATTCTGAAGACAAAGGCAAAGTGAGTGATTTTCTTTTGTCTTAACACAGCTTTCTTGCCCTACCAAGATAAATGAATAGAGGGGATAGGCTGTTTCTGGATGGTTGCTCCTAGCCTGTCCTAAAGATTGCATAACAGTGGGCCCTAGTAGACAGGTGTCAGGGACAATTCATATTACAATGTCATTCTTTTTATAAAGCAAAGGAAGTTTTTAACCATAAGATACCTTAGTGGCTTTATATTTGCATTACAGATTTTTTTAGTACTCTAATTAACTAAAATGGGTAAGTGGGCTGGGGGCAGAAAAAGACTAAAGGGATTTTTTTAATGATCTCCTCTACCTTTTTCAGCACTCATCAGGACCCTGGCCATCTAAGCATCAATAAGAATGATAAAGCATTCTTTTGCACAATTTTAAATCACACATTTATAGTCAGTTGTTGAGTTGTGTGAATTGTATTCCTTTATGATGTTGATGCAGTAGAATTTGATTAAGAAGGTGTGGCTTCCTGTTCTGACCACAAGTATTATTGTGTAAACTGAGGTAGGCATTTACAGATGGTGCCCAATTTGTGATTTTCCTGCTGCCCAGGATGGTGCGAAAGCCATATGCATTCAGTAGAAATTATACTTTGAATCTGAATTTTTATCTTTCCCAGGGTTGTTGATGTGCAGCACATTCTCCGTCACATTCTCTGTCATGATTCTGGGCAGTAGCAGGGAGGTGCAGCCCGAAGCAGGCATGGGATCACATGGTAAACCATTGCCTCTTCACAGTGCACTTCGTTGCTAGCCTTTTTTGGATATTGTGTTCTGAGCACATTTAAAGTAGGCTACGCTAAGCTATGATGTGGTAGTGTAGGTGTATTAAATGCATTTTGGGCTTATATTTTGAACCTGTGATAGGTTTATTAGGACTTCAACCCTACTGTAAGAAGATTAGTATCTATATACACAATCCAGCACAAATAATTCCCCGTTTTTATTACAAAATCATAAGCATGTAATTCTGTAACATAACAATATCACACTCAAGCACACTATGATGTTTTAGGTGAAATGTTTAAATTAAAACTGTAAATTATTACGCCCATATTATTACCCTATCAAACACACTCACGCAGGCCTTACTTCTGCCAGACCCTGTATACTGGACCTTGGTTTTCCCATCAATACAATGAGTGTGATGGATGTAATCTTTTCCATACCCATCTCATTGATTTCTGAAGATCTCATGAAACTATATTGTATGTGTATACATACATATATACATGTAAGAGTATAAAACACTTTAATCTATTATAGGTGCTCTTTTATTAGGATACAGAATTATATATCACAACTGCATAAAGTGTTTCAGGTATTTTGCATGGTTATCAAGATGACTTGACTTCTGGCACCCTTCTGGGGAAGATAGGGCTCATTTTGATGAGCCCTTTCTGACTTGGATAAAGATGGTAATTGAACCCAAGATCCATTCTCTCTGCATTACAACACGGTGGGTCTTGGTCTTGGATACTGCAGAATTGCCATGCACTGAGCTTTTAAGAAAGGAATTTAGCAGGTACCATGTTTGATTTGGTGAAAGCTGATGCTGAAATAAAAGTGCTGTATACTTATTTGCTTAGGGCCACGATAGAGGTAAAAACAGAAGTGAGAATGTTCTTACCCCTCATCTAGGACTCTTTCCCTAAGACTGACGTTGTTGGGTTTCAGCACTCAAAGACATTTTAAGTTTTTCATTAAAAAAAACCCTGAACGTCTTGATGTTTTCAAATCTATCCTAGTCCTATCATGTGTTGAGTGATAGCACACTTCAGACCACTCAGAAGGTCAACAAAGAGGGATCTAGCAGGGGGCTTGTTTTTTACTTTTATCTCATTGTCAACAACACTTCCTCAAGCCTGCATCCTCCATCATATACAACTCAGAGACAGTGCTTGTCTGACAAAGGACACTTAGACCCAGGCTATTTAAACCTCAACCCAAATAACTGATTCACTTTGGAATTTGACATGAACAAATTCTGGTTTCTAAGAAGTCATATAGGAACAGATGTTGCATCTAATTCCAAGTCTAGGGATGGACTGCTGCCGGATGGCAAAGGTGATTCTTTCTCCATTGTATGGCTGGTGGGAGGGAGGGAATGTGGGGCTCTCTTCTTTGGAGGATAATCTAGTGTATTAGAGTCTGTGTTTTTGGAGTGGAAGACATGAGCTTTGTGTTCTTTCCCTATCTGAATCACCAGCTTGTTGGGCAAGTTGCTTTGAATTTCTCTGAGCCACATTTGGTAATTATTCTTAGATTGATTATTATGCAACCCAGGGCCTAGACTTTTCATTGAAGCCACACTTATTATTTCTCTTTTACAGGTAAAAACATTGAGGTTTAGAGAAAAAAAAATAACTTGCCCTAGATCACACTGCATAGGAAATTGGTAGAGTCTGGTTAGGAACCCGGGTTGGTGTAACTCTAGCCTCTTCAGTTTGAAGGACCACAGGATTCTGGGTTAGGCTGTTTGTCAAATAATTATAATTGAAGACATCAAAGAAGTCATGAAAATGATGAATGATAAGGCTTGCAAAAGAGAATTTGAAATCACTATTTTAATTTATTAGTCTATATTTTTTAATTTATTTAGTTCTACCTGTGTTTGAATATTGAAATATATCTAATACCTGAAACTGTCAGAAATATACTCAAACCTTTTTTAGTGTATAAATAAAAATTTATGTGTATATAATTACTCGTAGCTAACATATATAGCCTAGTTATTTTCTTTTTTAATACTTATCTGGGGATATGGTTTTATTCAAGAAAGAGAAGGGGGGGAAGGAGAGAGAGAGAAACAGAAAGAGAAAAATAATGATGTGAGAGAGAAACGATCTTTTGCCTCCCATACATGCCCCAGCCAGGGATGGAACCTGTAACCTAGGTATATGCCCTGCCCAGGAATTGAACGTGCAACCTATTGGTGGACGGGACAATACTCCAATCAACTGAGCCACCCTACCAGGTCTAGTCTACCTCTTTTTGCAAGCTCTATGCTATGTATTATTCTTATTTTACAAACAAGCTGAAGCTCAGAAAGTTTCAATTATTTTATCTGATCACCACATGGGTTGCTATATTAGGATTTGCCTGTGGTGTTTCCTTTGTTCTACAGAATACATTATTAAAATCCTGTTGTTGGCCATTACAAGTTTATCTCAGCAAATTTCAAAGTCCACTTCTCAATTCAGAGGAGAATAGCAAAGAAGTCATTCTAGACAGAAACACATTTTTAGGTCTCAGAAATCACTTAACTGGAATTTTTATATTTTAGATAATAACTTAATATTCATTAGCAAATTAGTTACTAGTCTTTATTCTCAAAAGATTCAATTAAAAATTTAGAAATGTAAACAGGAATTAAGTTCCTTCCCATCTGTCTCTATTGCTCTACTCCCACAAATAATATTTAGAACCTTTTATGTCTGTCTCCTCAAGAAGTGTTCCCTTCTTGGCCTCTCTCCCTCTTTCCCATTTTCTTTATTTATTTCACTATATCCTTCTCCTTATTAAAACCTTCATTTTATTAATTACATGCAGAAGATTTGATGCATATTGTGAAACTATATTTTATAGACTGATTTAATAATGTAATATTACATGTATGGAGCAAATAGATTTCTGTTCGTTTTTGATGATCATGGGAAGATTTAGGAGAAGGTTTAGGGGAAAATTAATACTTTCTGCTTTATAAACTCTTTTCACTGAAAAAAAGATGCTGTCATGTATTGTTATTAAAAATAACTTTGTGCACATAAGATTTGATCCTTTTACCACCATTCTTCTAATTTATTCTTCTCATAAAGAGATCTTTGGTCTTGATACTATCTTTTTATTGTCCCCAAAATGGTTATTTGTCAGATGGTTTTATACAGGATACTAAAACTTAAAAACATTCCCATAGGAAGTAAACATGTAACTTTGCCTAATGGAATTTTTTAATTATAGATAATAATCAAAATGT